>CM072906.1:9230903-9513403 GCA_037013685.1 Acridotheres tristis
CGTGCCCTCGCTGTGTGACAGCCCCTGCACAGGTTACATCATTGCAGTGCACAGGAAAATGGTCAGTGGCCCTGCATGCCCATCAGCTCTTTGTGCTGCACACACATGTTTAAAAAGGAAAGGTTTTTTTTTTTAGTGTCCGTGTGATAATTGTGCACATTTATGTTTGATGTGGTCAGATAACCTCGCCGTAATATCATAAATGCTTCTCAAGTCAGTGGTCAAAATTTACAGTATTTAATATTGGAATTAGAGTCATTGTAATGCAATCATTGATTAATTTTAATTGCCAAGGCCTGGAATAAGTCACAAGGCCAGCAATCCAGGTGATTATTGTACTGTGAGTTCATGCACCTTCACATCTGACTCCTCCTTTTGCTTCCCACAGATGAGGACAGAGCTGTATTTTCTCTCATCTCAGAAGAACCGGCCCAGTCTCTTTGGAATGCCACTGATTGTTCCCTGCACAGTTCACACACGGAAAAGGGACCTCTATGATGCTGTGTGGATCCAGGTTTCCAGGCTGGCCAGCCCCCTCCCTCCTCAGGAAGCCAGTAACCATGCACAGGACTGGTGAGTTGGGCACCTCAGCCTTGGCTCTGAGTTACAATACACTTGCTTGCAAGATTTAAAATTGTGTTCATTTGATTTCTCATAATAATGGTAGTAATTAAAATTAAATCCTTTTTAGTTAAATGTAGCTGCACTTAAAGGTTGGCTTCTTATCCAGTGGTTGATAATTATTTATATCTCATGAATTCAAGCCATGGAAAGGCAGCTTTTAATAGTAAATTGTAACCAAAATTATCATTCTGAGGGTTTTCTTTAAGTAATCATAACAAGCCCAGTGAAGGGAAGTAATTGCAGTGGGAGTGCTGCTGTTTGATGTTGTGTTCTCCTCTGTTTCAGTGATGACAGCATGGGGTATCAGTACCCCTTCACCCTCAGGGTAGTGCAGAAGGATGGAAATTCTTGTGCTTGGTGTCCATGGTACAGGTAAATTGTCCTTTTTTCCATTTACAGCAGGGAATCACTCCAGCAGAAAGGTAATTTATGGTAATGGGTCTGTGGTACATTTCAGACTTCAGAGGTAATAGCAAACAATAAGAATCTGGAATGTAATTTCACCAGAACTCTCTCCAGGCAGACTTGGACTGCAGCACAGCTTTTATGACTTGCAGAGCTGAAAGTTCTGCTGCCACAGAAACTTTAAATTAGGAGACAGAAATGAGATTATCCAAAACCTGTTAACCCCTTACTGTACTCTGTCTGTGTGCAGCCTTGTATGTCCACAGACTTGCTATGATTTGGGGGAATCCACACGATCCCAAATTTTTAGATGTAATTCATCTACCCCTGTGAGTTCCTTGCCATTTGAAGGGTAAAATCTAAAATGGGCAGTAAGAAATTCACCCTGGAAGGATGACAAACAAAGACTTGCTAATGAAAGTTCCAGACCCTTGGTGGAAGGTATTCAGGCCATAAACTTAATTTTTTTAAAAAGTGTTTTATAGCCCTGGTGAAAATGACTTGTGGAGACAGAGCAGTGGAGTTTTTGGGGTCGTAGCTGGGTTTGGTCACCACTGGATCCTAATGGAATGGAAGGGACCTTAAAGATCATCCCATTCCAACCTCCTTGCATGGGTAGGGACACCTTGCACTGGATCCTGTGCAGGCACGTGCTGGAGCTCACCCAGCTGCTTGCATTTCTCACTCTGGTAAAGTTTTGCAGTAAAACCACAAATAACCCTGAGCATTGCTGCATAAAAACGTCTCACACTGACAGCGAGGCCTGGAGCTTGGAGAGTGCAGATGATACAAAACAAGGGGCAGAAGTGAATGAATGTAGAAGTGGATTGGACACTTGCCTGACCTCATCCAACCTTTGTGATGCAGGTTCTGCCGTGGCTGTAAGATTGAGTGCACAGAGGACAGGGCCTGTGTGGGCAATGCCTACATTGCTGTGGACTGGGACCCCACGGCGCTGCACCTGCGCTACCAGACCTCGCAGGAACGGGTAAAAAAACAAAAAAAAAATCCCAACAGAAACCCTTTGTTCTTTGGCAGCACCTCTGAGCCACCACCCACTGCAGCCTTTTTATTTGCCTGATGCTGCTTTTGTCCATTTTCTGTTAAACAAAAAGCAGCAATCATGGGGCAGCGTGTTCTGGATAAATCGATGTCTTGATGTTCGGCCTCTTATGTGGTCTAATGGTGTGGAAGGGAAGCTTTTAAAGAACCACAGCAGTGCATTTGCTGTCTGTTGTGAATTGCTTTTAAGCTAGTCAAGGTATCTAATAATATTTTACATAATACAGTACAAAATATCTTAATTTGATAAATTTTCTGTACCTATAAACAGTTATGCATGTGAGTAAACCTATTTTCTCATTGAGTCAACAAAACACATCTGAAGGTAAGCCTGTAGCTGGGTTAATCTGGAATAACTTCCAATTTGTGAGTTTTATTTAGGAAGTTGTGCTTTATGGATAATTTATAAGCAGAGCCCAAGTATAAGAACGGCGAATTATTTTTATCAGCCTCTTCATAACTGAAATAAAATTCCTGCCAGAACTTATCACATCTCATTTTTATCTTTAATTCTGAACAACCCAGTGAAGTTATTCGTGTGATACAGTGAGGAGAGCCCTCCTCTGAGCAGTGTGTGTTACATTTCCAAGTCAGAGAGAGTTTTTTTTCTCCCTTCAGATCGTGGAAGAACATGAAAGTGTTGAACAAAGCCGCCGAGCCCAGGCAGAGCCCATCAACCTGGACAGTTGTCTGAGAGCCTTCACCAGTGAGGAGGAGCTGGGGGAGGATGAGATGTACTACTGCTCCAAGTGCAAGACCCACTGTCTGGCCACCAAAAAGCTGGATCTTTGGAGACTTCCCCCTATTTTGGTAGGATCTTGTGTCATTTCCCTCCTCAGCAGCAAACCCAAAGCAGGTTGTTCACAAATCTGCCATCGCCTTGCTCTGAATGATTTTGTTTTGTTCACATCTCAGGTGGGGCACTGACTGAGTTTGCAGGCAAATAAAGCAAACCTCAAATCCTTTTGAATGTTTTTAGCTGCTGCCTTGCAGGAAATGGTGCTGGTTTGTGCTCAGTTTGTGTCAGCTGCTCTGACACAGCTCATGCTCAGATGGTGATAGGATCTCCTGTCTGATTGTGGAACACCTGCAGTTCTTACTTTTCATACTTCATAGCTTATTCAAAATTGATCACTGAATTGAAGCAACCTTTGCCATCATTTCCACGTGAAAATATTAGTTTTGTATTTTACCAGCTCGATCCCAAAATCCAAATTGTCACACAGAGCATTATTTTTACTAGCATAGAATAAAATGTGCATGTTTTTGGCAAAACTCTCTTTGAACAGTGAAATTACTCACTGGGATGTCATTGCCCCCCTTTAAAAACTTTCTCTACCATTTTCTAATTTTTCTTCTGTTTTCTAAAATTCTGTTTTTTCTAATTTGTCTTGTGTTTCCCCTTAGATCATTCACCTGAAAAGATTTCAGTTCGTTAACGGCCGCTGGATAAAATCCCAGAAAATTGTTAAATTTCCCAGAGAAAATTTTGACCCAAGTGCCTTTTTGGTACAAAGGGATCCAAGTCATTTCCAAAGGAAGCAGCTCACCCTGCAGGTTGAGAACCTTCCTGAAGCACGGGCTGGCCAAGGGGACACCAGGAAAACAGATGTGCAGCTCAGTGGCACAGCTGGAGAAGGGGACACACTGAACAGGAGTCCATCCTCCCTAAACACTACTGTCCTCAATAACGTCAAAGGTAGGAAATGACTGGGCAAAATTCCACTCAGTGCTGGTGTTTGGAGGGGAAAAATGTTATTATGTACAAAATTTTAATGTTTGGGAGTTTTGGCAAAGCACTACACTTGGAGACGTTTCTTAGGGAAGCTTTAGTATGAAAAATGAAAGAAAATTTAAGAAGTTGCTCAGTGACAAAAGATATTGTTGGTACTTTTGTAAGTGGGCTGGAATTAGAGTGAGGGATGTGCTCCTGCATAAAAGAATTACATTTCAGTTTTTAGATGCATGGATGTGTGTGCACAAAGATGGAATTTTATTTCTCTGTATTGCTCACGGGCTGCAGTGAAGCAGTGGGGTTTGATGTTTGATTATTCAAAAAATCACATGAAAAAGAAAACTAGACTGTGTTTGCAGTCATCTTAGTAGTCTCTGTGCTTTCTGTCCTAGCATCTCCATCCCTGGGGAGGAAGAGTGGAACCAGCTGCCCTTCGAGTAAGAACAGCAGCCCCAACAGCAGCCCGAGGACTTTGGGGAGGGGCAAAGGGCGCCTGCGGCTGCCCCAGCTGGGGAAAAACAAACTGTCCAGCAGCAAGGAAAACCTGGCTGCAAACAGGGAGAACGGTGCTGAGCACGAGCAGGGGGACGCTCTGACTAAAGGCCAGGCTCTGGGGGGCAGCCAGAGCGAGCTGTACCCCGGGCAGGACAGCGAGGGGGCTCTGGCCAACGGGTTCCTGTGGGAGCAGAGCTCGCTCAGCAACGGGCAGGGCGAGAACCACAGCGAGGACGACACGGCCGACGACCAAAGAGACGACGTCTGGGTCAACCCCATCTACAACCTATATGCAATCTCGGTAGGTGGCTGCTCCTCTGCCAAAACTGCTGCCCTGGGACGCTGCTTTAAGCAAATGCCTTTGGTGGGTTCGTGCCAGCACAGGGATCTGTAAGGAAGGAGAGCAAAAGGCAGCAGAATAAATTCGCTGTAAAGCTGGGTGTGAATTAAGTCTCTGCTCATTTGTTCTTGTGTGTGTAAAGTTAGTCAGCTCCAGCTGTCTAGATTTAGTCATGATGGCTCACTCACAGATAATGAACTTGGGGAATCTTTATTGGATGTTTGATCCGGGATTGCTTTTCTTTTTCATTTTCCTCAGTGCCATTCAGGAATTATGGGAGGGGGTCATTACGTCACTTATGCCAAAAACCCGAACAACAAGTGGTACTGCTACAATGACAGCAGCTGCAAGGTAAAGCACTTCTTTTCCTCATTATTCCACATCATTATTCTAATTATTTCACATAATTTTTGCCTTGGTTACCCAGAGCTAAAGAAAGGATCAGAAATTCTAGCTGAAGAAATTTTAGAATCAGAGAACAGTTTGGGTTGGAAGGAACCTTAAAGTTCATCCCATTCCACCCCTCTGCCACAGGCAGGGACATCTTCCACTAAATCAAACATTTGTGGGGAGCTGCTGTTTGAAATCAGGAGCTTCTCCAAAGCTGCATCAGATAAATATTAAAATTATTAACTGAAATTGTACGTGAGGTTTTCCCCAAGGTAACATCTGTTCATCAGCTGCTCCCACAGTTAAGGGAAGATGCTTATTTCATACAAAGATGGAAAAATGCCTAAGAATGGAAAGCCAGGAATACATTTCCATGATGGCAGCAGTTTGCATTCAATTGGTGAATAACTGAGCTCTGACACTTCTAAGTATTTGCATTCATCACTAGAAAATTGTCAAGAGTTCCCAAGTAATTCACGGAGTGAGGTAACAAATAGGGGAGACAGAAAACAGGATTCCTTGTTAAAAATACACTTTTTGGGGCAGTGTGTGCCCCACTTTTTGGGGTGTGTGCACTGTTTGTTGTTGTTGCTGTTGTGCCCAGTTTTTGGGGTGTGTGTTTGAAGTGCCACAGTTATCCCATGGGGTTTTTCCCGGTGTTTTCCCTTTGTCAGGAGCTACACCCGGACGAGATCGACACGGACTCTGCCTACATTCTGTTCTACGAGCAGCAGGGGGTGGACTATGCCCAGTTCCTGCCCAAGATCGATGGCAAGAAGATGGCAGACACGAGCAGCATGGACGAGGACTTCGAGTCCGACTACAAGAAGTACTGCGTGCTGCAGTGAGCCTGAGCTGCCACCCTGGGACGTGCCCTTGGGGAAGGCGTGGCTGAGACACAGAACAGCCTGTGGTTGTCGTTGTCCCCTGTGAGCTGAAAGCACAAAAAGAGCCCCCCTGGTTAAGCAGTTAATATCCAGTAGTATCGTTTTGTTCTGTTTTCTCACTACATGCTCGAAACGTTTCTGATGTTGGACATCTGAGACTGCCACTGGCCTTTAAATCCAATGGTTTGAGAAAAGCCAACTAGGACCAAATAAGAGCTAAATTAAACATCCAAATAAGAGCTAAACAGAGTAGTGTAGAGTTTACCAACTGTTCTAACACCCCCCCGAGGCTCTCGTTAGGTTTAAGGTAACGGGGAAAAACAATTTGTAGTGTTGTCTTTGGACAACATGATATTGCTACCTCCTTTTTCCTGCAGTTTTATTGCATTTTATTGGCAAAACAGGGAAGGCAAGAGAAGGAAAAGTGCACAAATGGAAACAAATTATTGTCATGGGGAAGAGAAGTTTCCAGTTTTGCCACCACTAATGTGTGTCAGTTGCTTTCTTTCTGTATGTTGGGAGCACAACCAAATCATCATTTGAGAAAAGATTAATTTCTACACTTGAATGGTTTATTATACTTGTGTTTTCTCCACGTGTTGGCTGTGCAGATCAACATGTTTCAGGAATGGCTTTTCTGCCTGAAGAGTGCTGGCTCAAACTTTTTTGAGCTGCCTCGAGAAGAAACTTCAGGTTGGAGAGAGTAGTTGTGATTACACTCACGGTGTCTTAAAAAGTGCACATTGCACAAAACGTTCCCAGCTTTTGGAAGGAGAGATGCTTGAGCTTATGTTTCATGACTGGTGTTGCTTTTGAAATTTGCACTTTGGAAAATGCATCTGATTCAATTGAAACCCACAGTTTGTTTGGTTTTGTTGTTGTTGTTGTTGTTGTAAGGGCTCTGGAGTGAATGGCTGTGAATATCCACTGTGTATTTCAAAGGAAGAAGCTGTGGCTGTCAGGTAGCTGTCGTAGCATTCATGGATGGAGGTTGTTTTTTTTGTTTTTTTTTTTTTATTGGTTTCCTAACTCAGTTTCTTCTTTTTCAAATTTGGTTGCCTTTTCAAATTAATCTTTTTTTTTTTTTTTTTGTCTGTTTGTTACACCAGGTTATGCAAATACTGGCAATGAAACCAGACTTGCTTTCCATGCCCTTGCAACATGCTCTGTAATTCAAGGGGCTTCTTGCATGAGGGGAAGTGTGACTGAGTCTTAGCAGAGACTGGGAAAAAAGAAGGTTGTTTTTTTTTTTTGAGCAGGCATTTCTTTAAACATTTTCAGTGTTAAATTGTTTGCATATCCGAATGAAGATAAAAATTTTCACTCTTTTGGCCTTTTGTTCTTCAGCTGAGCTTAAGCAGCTTATTAATTTTGTCATACATCATCTTCCCAGTTCTCTAGATTTTTGTACCTTCACTAACAGAACTGTTACTCACATGGTTCTCTGCAATTAATGTTTGGATTCATTTTGGGGTGTTTGACAAGAATGCCAAACCTTCAGTGAGTTTATCATTTCCAGGAGGATCTGGGGTTTATCCATTGAAGAAATGATATCAGCTGGCCTGGCTGTGTTTGCTCAGGCAGAGCCCTCCCAGCCTTTGGAGGTTGTGCCTCTTTGGGGACAGCAGATCTGTTCCAAAAATGAGTCTTGTCTTACCTGTCAGGTGTTACCCTCTATGGTCTTTTATCTTTGAAGTGGTCTGAACATTGAGCCTAAAGAAAAGCAAACATGACTTGTGAATTTCTAGGTTAGAAGCTTTTTCAACACCCACTTGTCTCCTCCTCCCTCTGCAAACTCCATGAAAAGTGAAAGATTTTCAACTGATTTACTTTAAAATGTTTTATTTAAGCAGGTAGCACAATCTACTAATGTTATTTGATCTTCTGTGTTTGTTACATTGGTTGTAATTAATTTTTTAAATTAAATTAATTCAAGAATTAGTAGTAAATTTATTAAGTTAACTATTAACTACATTCACTTTGTAAATTATTGTATAAAACTTATTGACAATGCACTGACTTTAGAAAGATGTTAATGTACATAAATGCCTTGTAAATAAAATAGTGTTGATGTACTGGAATATGAGCTGTATTAAAACAAAGGTATTGGTAATTGTATATGGAGTGAACCTGTTTATCTGTAACTATATTATTCAAACAAATTAAATACTGTGGATGCAGATGAAGTGTCACTTCTTGTCAGATTATTTTTAGTAACTGTTTTCTTGCTTTGGAAGTGTCTGTGCTGCTTCCATGAAGCTTAAATGCCTTTGTCAATCCAAAAGCTGGAGCGTGGGCGTGCATCCAGCAGTTCTTTGCAGCTTCTTCATTGTTTGCAAAAGGTAAGTTGGGTATTTTGTTGATGATGATAATAACATTTATTACTTGAAAACAATCCGTGTCAGCAGTGAAGTGATCCCTCAGGTACAGGAAGGTTTTGCTCTGGTGTTTTTGGCCAGGATGTGCAGCCCTGGTGCCTGAGGTGTCCCTGCTGCAGCCAGGGCTGTTTGCTGGTGATTGCAGACAGTGCTGGGCACTTCCCTGGGCACCCAGGGATGGGAGAGCCCTGCTGCACTCCCAGCCCTGCTTCTCTCCAAGCAGGAAGTGGATCTGGTTGAGTTGGCAACCAGAGCAAAGTCTGCACAGAGCTGATGTCAGGAGCACACATCACCTCAGTCCTTGAGTGTTTCCAGAAGCACCATGGTGATGTTTAGCTGGAAATGAACCATTGTTCCTTTTTTACGGCCCTTGAAGGTGCTCAGTGGGTATTTATCCAAGGATTAGCACACACCAGCATCCCCAGAGTGTCTCTGGAAGTGAAGCCATCTCTGGCAGGGATGGGAGGGTGGGTGCAGCACTGAGTGGTGACACATTGCTGGTGAGCATCGGTCATTCTTACCAGGCGTGGTCACCCCACAGTGTCACTGCAGTCACTTGGGCATTTTCAACGTTGAAAATTTAATTTCAATATAAAGAATGTGGGCTATAGTGGTTCCCTGTCACGAATTTTCCTCTGTTAAGGCTTTGAGGTGTTGAAAGTGGAATTTGAAGGGATGAAAAACTCAAATTACTGAGGATGTTCCTACGTGCTGCTGTCAGTGGCAAAGCTTTTATTGATTCAGGAGTGCAGCAGGGGATGTTGAAGAGATGAAGGCATCACATCCCTGCCCAACCTGCAGCCATTTGCTGCTGCTGGATCCCTGGGACTTCCCAGATGAGAACTGTGCAGCTCTCAGCAATGAGCAGAGCCCGTTTGGTGAGGTGGGAGCAGTGGGAAATGAGCTGTGCTGGGATTTTCCCTGGTCCCTCTGTGTGTGTGTGCAGTGCTGGAATCACCTGTCCTGCTTTTGGGGTGGCTCAGTCAGATTTCTGCAAACCTGGGGTGGCTTTTGGAGCTTCTCAGGGGAGGGAGGGGAAGGACACAGCAGGGACAGCACCTCTTGTGCCAAACCCTTTTTTATTCCCCCCAGAGAGAGGGGAGGGATGGATGCACCAACCCTGCTGCCCAGGGGAGTGCCCACTGCCCCTTCCCTTCCCTGCAATCCCAAATCCAAAGGCATTTTCCATCCTGATCCAAGTGTTGGATCCGTTCTGGAGCTGCTGTTCCAGCCAGAGCGCATCCCCCTGCTCCCCTGGGCTGGCACAGGAGGCTCTATTTCTGATTTTCCCTGTATCTAAATATCAAAATAGCCCAGGTTTATCTGTGAGCTGTGATCATGTCCTGAGAACGTGCTGAGCTCCAGGCACAGCCTCTGGCCAGGGGCCCAGAGCATCCACGTAGATATTAATTATATTAATTATACCTTTTGTTACCCTTTTTCCCTGAGGTCCAGTAAATTGAAGCAAGAAGTGAGTAAAATGCAGTCATCCATGCTTGCTGATTTATCGTTTCAGGAAAATAAAAACCTGTCAGGAGCTGGGGAGATTGTGCCTTTTGTTTGGGACAAGCCTCCGGCTTCCTCGATCGTGTGTAAAAGATTTCCTGTTTGTGAAAATGAAAAGCAATGTTTGATAAGGTCCCTTCAGCAAAATGAGTCACAAAGGAGAACATAGATTAAGGATGCTTCTAGATTTGATAGAAATTAAATTTCGCTGGGAGTTGTGAGCGTAGAAAAGCAATGAGGAAAACTTCGGGCAAAATACAGCTTTTATTGATATTTATGGTCATTTCAGACACACCTCATGACTGAACCTCACCCAACTTTTAGCAGTGCCTTTAAAACTCGTGGTGAGAGCACAGAGATGTCCCCAGGTGGGTCACAGACTGCTTTGGGTGGTCAGAGTTCATGCACTTCCCTCCCCTGCAAAAAAAATAAACAGCAGCAGATGCTTCAGAGCCTTTGTCAGGGTGTTTGTGTGAGCTGGCAATGCAGCACTCCCTGTACTCTGATATTTTTTATCTCAGTGCTGCTGAAAATTTTTTTCAACATTAGATTTTTATTGAGTGCAAAGTCCGAGTGAAGTGACTGAGAGAGCTGTGGTGTGTGATGACTTCTTTTGGATTTTGGAAATTCTGTCTCTAAACTGCAGGGAATGTTCTCAGTGCTGTTTCTCAGCTCTGTGTGAGGTTAAAAATCATTTGTTTTCCCCTGATCCTGAACGGGGGAAGCACAGGGAGCTCCTGGGGCCTTTACCAAGGTATTATTTTGTATAGAACTATTGAACCCCAAATTCTTTCTGACTCTTCTCCAGCTTCTTATTCCCTCAAAGTACCTTGCAAATTGCATTGATTTTACACCATGAATTTGAGAGGTTTTGGTCCAACTGAGGTTGAAGAAAGGAACTAAACCAACAAATAAATTGGAAAGGTTTGGAGTTAATGAAAAGGTTTGAGGCAACAGGTTTGGCTCAGTTTTTACATCACACAGAAGTTTGTGCAGGAATTGCTGCATCTCTGGGTAATCTGGTTTAAAGTTTGCTGAAATGTGATCTAGAAAGCAGAATTTTAGGTTACATCTCCTGTATGTTTAGCACGCAATGAAACTGTGCCTTCACCTAATGCAGCATTTTGCTGGGGAAAATATTTACGTGTCTTATAAATAAACCTTGGCCTCCTGAGGAGAAGCTGCAGGAAAGCTGGAGCGTGGGTGTTGGTTGGGAGCTGGATAACAACAAAGGGAAGCTGATGCTGCTGCTGCTGCTGCAGGGCCAGAAAAAAGATCCAACACCAGCAGTGGCAAATCAAAACCCTTACAAATGGTGTTTGTGCTGTGATGTTTGGAGTAGGGAGACAATGCAAGGAACAGGGTGATTACAGAGCTCAGCCCAGACATTGTGAGGCAGATCCCTCCTCCAGGGGCAGGGTGACAGGGTGACAGCTGTCCCCTGCTGCCTGGGGAGGGCACAGGACCTCAGGGGCTTGTCCAGAGAAGCTGTGGCTGCCCCTGGATCCCTGGAAGTGTCCAAGGCCAGGCTGGATGGGGCTTGGAGCAGCCTGGGATGGTGGAAGGCGTCCCTGCCCATGTCCCTTCCAACCCAAACCATCCTGGGATTCCAAGAGAGGGAGGAAGAGCTCAGCAATGGGGCAGGGGGAACATACCCCAGTGGGATGCACTCAAATATTTAGGAATACTTGGCAGGAGCAGAGCCATTGAACCTGGGTTATGGTGATTCTCCTCAGCTCAGCACAGTCAGGACACAGCCCCAGCCCTTCCCAGTTCAAACCAGCAGAGATCAGGGCTGAACTGGCTGAACTGGGAGCTCTGGGGCTCAGCAGTTCATGCAGGGCTGATTTCAACCACAGCTCAGCGCTGGAGGCTGGTGCTGAGAGCCCCCAGCAAGCAGAACAGAAAGGTGGATGGATTTTTATTCCGTGGCATAAAAACCCCTTTAAATCAAAGCCATTGCTGTTGTATCCAAGCACTGGTTGAAGGGGCAGGAAAGGATTCCACACAGGAAGGCCCTGGTGCTGCACAGAGTGTTTGTGACCTTGCTCGGGAGCTAACGTGCTGCAAATGTTTGCTTGCCATGTGGCCGTGCCTTTTTATCTGCAGGTTTGATTATATAAATGTTCCTGTTTAAAAGACACACACCAGGGAATAAATCTCTGGGCCCACAGACTCTTTGAGCACAGGCAGCCCCAGCATTTAAGTGGTAACAAAGAGAGTTGGAGTGGAAGCTTTTTGATAAAGAGTTGGCAGAATATCAGAGGAGCAGCTGGGCCACGAGATGTGAGCAAGGATGTCAAACTGGGTGTTTAAACTTCTTACCTTTCCTCCCAATTCTTTTTTATTTTTTTCCTTTAAATTATGATTATGAATGAATTATGAGAGAGAAGGTGATTGTTTGCAGTGTGTATGTGTTCAAATAGTGGCTCAGTTCAAAAAGACATTAAATTTGGGTTTTAACATAATGCAGAGATCTAGCTGCTCTAACTAACTGCAGTTTCAATAGTAACAATTAAGAGTGACCTGAAAAATAATCAGCTTTTAGCATGGAATCTCTTGTTTAACTGATTTAACTGGGCCCAAGCCTCTGGCTATAATTTAAATTTTTCTTCCATGAGAGTGGCAGGTGCTGCAACACAGCAAAAGCCAAGCTGAGTGTGAGGAAGGATAGAGTTCAAATAACCAAAAATACACCAAGGGATGACTAAAGGGAGGTGAGGGATAGAACACAGATGTGAATTTCCCTTTGGAATATCTTTCCCTTCCTTTGGCTGCTGGGTTTTGATGTGGCAGAGCACAAAGAGACTCCTCCTGTACCTGAGCTTTGTGTTCCAGGCACAGTCCAGCCAGGTTATAAATCTGTAACTTTGCACTTCACCTTTTGTGTCTTGCTTAATGATCTTTTAAAAATAAATGCAGGATGGCTGAGGGGAATAGGATCAGTGGTGGAAAAGCTGACACGTCTGCAACCTGAGCTCTGATCCCTCTGATTGCTCCAGCCCGTTAAACAAAACTTCTTTTGCTTTGTGCTTAACAAAAAAAAAAAAAAAAAAAAAAAAAAGAGGGAAAAGGGGGACAGGGGAAAGGTTTTCTTAGCTGGGTTCTCTGTCTTAAAATGCAGCTGTAAAGTGCTTTACTGGGGAAATGCTGCATGGAGTTACCTGCCTAAAGAACAAGGGTATAGTCACCCAAATATCAAAATATATTCAGTATATTCTATCTGCTATTTCATTTTCATGGAAAGCTGCTGCTTTTAGGGGGCTTTTGCCCCTTTGGAAGTGTCATCCTTCATTTCTCTTGCATAAAAATGACCATTTAAGATCCTCATCAGGCTCTTTTTCTGTTTCCCACAGTACTCAATTTAATATGCACAGCTATAATAAAAATAAATGTCTGATAACTCTTACTCAAATCCATGAAAATGTATGTTATCCTTGAGGAATATCTTTCCATAAAATGTCCTCCACTTGAATGAAAGGAAAACTGCAGTTTCCCACCATTTCAAACCGGGACAATAATTTATTTTGGTGATGATTATAGTGGATATTTTTGATTCATGTGTACAATAGTAAAACTGACACTATTTTCTTTTGTTTGTGTATTTTGCTTAAAATAAAAGATTACTCCAAAGGAAGGCATTTGAGGAAGAGAGGGGCCAGATTTATTTTGGCTGGCTGTGCTGTCCTGTCAGCTGGATAAAAACCTGCACCATTCCCAGCCCTTCCACCCCTCTCAGCTGCCTTTAACACAATAATTTCCCTGCACAATCCCTGGCTGATGCTGACAATCCCTTGTGAACTCTACCAAAAACTTTCCAGCAATTTTACAGCTTAGGATTCCCCAAATGCCTGCAACACCAAAAGCCGAGTATGTTGTGAGCAGGTCACTTTTAATCTGTTTAATTTCTGCAGTGCTGCTGTGCCCTATGTGGGATTTTATTTCTTTTGGTAGAAAATTGAGGGTTTTTTTCAGAACATTGCTGTTTCTATCTAATGACAGCATCAATGTTCTGAAATAATAAAAAAAAATAATTTGCAGTTTCCTCATGTGCCTGTTTTTTTTCCTGTCTGCATTCCAGCCTGTGTTGCATCCCTGGTTTTCTCCTATGAGCAGCTGTTAAAGCTGAATTTTGCTGTCCTTTGTGGGGATTCTTTTTTTAAACAAAAGGGGGGGAAAAAAGGAGCAAGGGATGAGAGGATAGGAAATGAATTCCATCTGATCCATCTTGTGGTTCCCTTCTGGAAATGAACTGAACTCTGTGAGGTGTTTCTGTGAATCCTCGTGTCCTACAGCCCTTCTGGGAATTCCTTCACCAAAAATGACGCCTCTTTCTTGAAGCTGAATCCTTCCTGAGATCATTTAGTTCTCATTAAGGAACACACAGGCGGGATTTTGCTTTTTAATCACTTTTACCTGAGGCATTTGTAAATCGCGGCCTGCGCACGGCCCGTGCTCCCGGCAGGCCTCACTCCCCGCGGCCGCAGCGGGAATTGCAGCGCATTTTAAAACTAATCGGAGGCTTTGTGCTTTATGAGCTTTAATGGGCTTTTTTCTTTTTTTTTTTTTGGAATAAACCCATCTGGTTCCATCACATGTGCTCTCATATCTGTGGGATCATAAACCCCAACTTCCCGTTTATGGCCTGGCAGTGCCACACGAGTGAGGGGACAACAGGAACCCGTTGATGTGAGTGAGCCCAGAGCCCTCCTTGCAGGGCTTGATAAAACACCGTGTTCCTGCCAATCGAAAAAAAAAAAAAAAATTAAATGCTTTAAAAACAGGGTTATAAAATCCTTAGAGTAAACGGAGCCTTGGCAGCTTTTCTGCTCCCAACCTGCTCCTTGGATTGAGCTCTGTCCACATTCCTGGGATTGCCCCAGCTCCCGGTCCCCAAAATGTTGGAGCTGTAGCAATGATTTGGACCTTTAAATCCCCTAAGGAGATGGAAATGAGTGGAAATGAGTGGAAATGAGTGGAAATGAGTGGAAATGAGTGGCGAATTCTCCTTTTCTCAGTTTGGCAGGAAAGGCTGCACATAACTGGGGCATCCTCAGTCACAGAGGGCCTCGGCTGGCAGGGCTGGAGAAGCTTCAGCACCTCCACAGTTGGTTTTTTTTGTCTTTATCCTCCTCTTTTAAGATTTAAACTCCTTTTGTTTTCCTCAGGGAGGTCCCTGTTGCTCTACCAGGATTATTCTTCTGTTTCCAGTAGCTGCTGGGCTCCAGGACACGAACCATTATGTTTTACTACCTGCAAGAAAAGCATTTTGTGTAAAGCTGAGAGCTTCGTGTACCACAAACTCCAATGATTACAAAGATACTGCACTCTTGCTAGGGATTGTCTATGATTTATTTAGAGTTTAATCTCGACATCAGCACAATCAGCAAAATGTAAAACTTCTGTGCCTTTCTTTCCCTCTCATAAATTCTTCATAACCACCCCCAATCTGCAAACTCATCCATCAAGATCTCTTGGTGTGCTGGGAACAGGGAGCAGCCCAGGTGAGCTGGGGAGGGGAAGGGTGGTGACATTCTAAAGGTGATTCCACTCAACAGAAACCAATCTATTCTTGTGAGGCAATAAAAACCAAGGGCAGGGAAAGGTTTAGATGGCTTGGAGTGGATAATGGTGAAACAAAATCCATCCAAACAGTGTCAGCTGTTTGGGTTTCCTTTACATCAAACTGTGTATGGGTACTGGATGTCTAAATCCCTTCAGAAGATATTAATAGGTAAAAGGTAATAAAATAACCCAAATTGATTACCAACTTATACTCTGTATGATATAACTTTAAATGCAAATTGCATTCAACTGCAAGAAGGGAAATAATGTGTGAAAGGCATTTCAATTAATTGCTGTAGTTAATTACACTCATAATTTTACTTGTGTGACTAATTATAATCAGCTTTTAGTGGTGTATATGGATTTATTTCTGATACTAAAAGCCCCAAACAGCAGGTTATTTTTAGGAAATGCATTTAAACCTCGTAATGAAAACTGCACGTTCCCATTCTCAGCAGTTGTCTTGAAGGAGCTGTGTCTGTTCAGGAGGAGTTTGGAGGAGATCAGGAAGGAAAAATGTCCTGGCTGAGGTCACTGTGGCCCTGCTGTGCTTCCAGCTGGGGTTTCATTGCCTTTTCCACAGGTACACATGATTTACCAGTAAATCCTACATTTCCTTTCTTTTAAAATCCAATTTACATATTATTTTCTCCCACACAAACTATTTTCCACAGCCACTTCAGTTCCTAAGTAATTTGTTTTTCTGTCATTGCAAAGTTTTTAAAATCCATCTCATTTTAGTGCTTCATGGAAGAAAATCACCAAGTCCACTTTTAACTCTATCAAAATGAGCCTCCCATCTCCAAGAGTAATAATTTTTCATAGAATCATTTATAGAATAACAGAACCATTTAGGTTGGAAGAGACCTTTAAGCTCATCGAGTCCAGCTATGATTTTTGGGTGTTGCTCCTGGGCAATGGGATCCCTGCCCCTGGAGCAGAGGGGATTGATGTTACACCTGGTATTTATTAAACTTATTAAACTCTAGCACCAGCCTGGGAGGCTTGATAGGCTTCTCTGTATCCTATTTTTTTTTTTTTAACTGCAGGTGGATGAATGGATTTTTAACAAGGATTTGCTGTGTGACATCTTTTTAATAGGGACGGTGTTGGCAAGTGCTGCTTTCCCTGTGGAATCTACATCTGGATGGGTGAGGAAGGAAAGGGCAAAGGAAAAACCTTTATCCTTCTCTCCCAGCAGTCACAGAAAACTAATTTTGTCCAGACAAGTGCACTTTGAGATGCTGTTTTATCACTGGAGGAGCTGGCTGTAAGTGGAGTTGCCAAATCTGTCAGAATTCTTTGTGGGTAATGTAAATATATTTCTTGTGAGTAATGGTTTGGTTTCCTTGTCTCTTCGTGCTTCCTGAGAAAAATGTTTTGCTGAAAACACATTGTATTCGGAATTTTTTTGTGCCTGCCCCTGCTGTCACCCCCTGCTCCCCTGATGACTGGGAAGGAGCAGTGCCTTCACCTCTCACACCTGCAGAGGCTGCTCTCAAACCAAGGTGCAGCCCAAAGCAGGGAAAGGATTACTTTTGGATGGGCTGCACAACCCCCTGTTTATTCTATTTGTTTTAACCCCAGTTTTAATTGCAAGTGTTGTTCCATTTTCCTCTGGGACTGCAGCTTTCAGCCCCACAGTCATCAGCTCTGGCTCCACCACATGTGAAATGTATCAGTACAGTTCTGTGCTAGCCCTCCTGGACATGGGAAAATAATGTTCTTGCTGGATCCTTCCAAATGCTTCTGTTCCTTCCCCCACCCTTTCCTGTATCATGCCTTGGGTATTTGTCCTTCAGGAGTGACTGTCATTTCCTGGTGTCTTCACAATAAAAGAATTTCATGCCAAACGTAGCCGAGACAAAACTCCTGAAAATCAGCACCTCGAGTTACCTGTGGAACAGCAAATTGCTTTTCCATAACCATCCTCACAAAGCAAATCACATGTTCCACTGGAAGCCTTCTTGTCTTTCCCTGCTTTTTCCTGGGAACAGCTTTTGCTGGGGTTTATTGTTTGTTCCCTGCAGCAATGCTGGTCCTGTCCCTGTCACCTCCTGCCCCAGAGCAGAACCTGGCTGCAAAGAGGGGCAGAGGACAGACTGGTCTCAATCCCTGTGGCTGGAGAGATGGAGCATTTCCCTTTTCCTTATTGCAACAGCACTGAGCCACTCAGTAAAAACACTGATCCTTGTCCAGGACTTTATTTTTTATTTTATTTTATTATAAAAGGGAGATTTTCTTCACACTGGGGTTGGTGCTGAAGAGCTCTTAGAGAAGACTCATCCTCTTTCCAGCAGATTTTTTTTTTCTTCCTTTTAGTTCTGTTTAAATCTGTTTCATAGTAAATAAGATGCTCCCACGTTGTAATTAGTGGCTGTGCCCTGTGATTTATCTTTATTATTATCAATAAATGACAGCTGAGCCAGATCCTGCAGGGTTTATTCCAATCATCCCTTAGAGAGCTGACTGTGGAATGAGAATTGAGGAAATAATCTGCAGGAGAGGGATGGTGGCTCTTGCACACCTTGGTCGGTGCAAATGGCTTTTCTCAGGTATCCCAAGGAGTGTTCCCATCACTGCTTTTTCAAACAGGAGCTGAGTGGGGCTGGGCACCAGCTCTGCACACCTGGGCAAGGTGCCCGACTCCAGGAATCTGCTGAGTGCAGAGAACCCTGTGAAATAGAGCCCCAGAACTCTGCTGACAGTATAAACATCCCAGGGCACTGCAAATCCCAAAAAATGCAAACCCAGCCCTAAACCCAGCCCTAAACCCAGCCCTAAATATTGTGAACAAAACGTGGGGAGGGGGAGAAGTCACATTCCTCTTCTGAAGGAGTTTTTGGATTCTCCTTCAGCAAGGACAAAAGAAATAAAAACTCAGAACAATTCAAATACAGGTCTGTTGTTCACCTTTAATATTTAATTTCTGCTTGCTCCTCCAAAGGTTTTCAGTTACACAAAAAATACAGTTTAAGTATTAATCTTTCCTTTAAACTTAAATAGGTTCATTTGCTTTCCCATGTTTTTTTTTTTTTTTTAAAGCCTTACTCATTGATTAATATGAAAATAATTTCACCTTCCCTTTGGTGAGCTGTGGTTATTCTCACTGCTGGGATTTTTCTGAAAATATATAAAGTCATCTCTGCAAACATTGCCCTTAAAGGAAAAAAATACAAATCTGCTAATATGAAATCGTATTTTGGTGTGGCCAAAATCTAAAATCCTAAAAGAAGCTGTAAAATGCTATATGGCACTAACCAAAGAGAAATGTTATGACCCTCTTCAGAGAGAGAACTGGAATAATAAAAGGAAACCCCATTTCCCAATGTATTTTCTATAAGTAATTGGGTAAGAACTGAAGGAATTGGTTCAAACCACAATCTCTGTGGAAAAAAACTATGAATCTTGACCATATGTGAATATTCCAGGTAAGCTACTATAAAAAATTACATGTATAAAAGAAATATATATATATATATAATTATATATATTTATATATAAGAAAGAGCTATTTCTTGAGCTGTCCTATTTTATCAGGCAAATCACAACTGCAAGGGATCGTCAGAGTCTCCTGCTTCAAAAGGAGCCCTCCAAAGAGGGAATTTCCACAGATGTGCCTCTGGTCCGTGGGGATGAGCCTCCCAGCACATCACATTGGCCATGGCATCCCAGAGAAGGATGAATAAATAACAGAGGAACCCCATAGCCCCCAGCAGGGGATGGGTGGAAGGGATCCAGTGTCCTTCTCTGAAATCAGCTGAGATATTCGGGAGGAAGGAGAGGGATTTCTGTGTTGGGTGAGTGCCCTTCCCTAAGGGGATGAGCCAGATGCTGCTGGGCTGCGTGTGAGGTTTTATCTCTGCTCTGTGTTGTACCTTCAGGTAGGACAATGTGGGATTGACTCCACATTTCCCTGCCAGATTTGCAGTGTTGAATGTAAACGTGCTCCAAACCAACCCCTTCACAGGCACTTAAGAACAGATTCCTCTCCAAGGGTCTCTGTGCAGCTCCTTCCAGTGCTGGCTTAGAACTACAGATAATCCAATTTCTCTAAGTGTATTGGCTTTAAAATTGAATTTTCATTGCTTTATCTCCCAGTTCCTCTGAGTTCTGGTGGTTTGGCTTCCACCAGAGCAGCACAGAAACCCTCGGTTCATATCTGGAGGAGCACAAGGCTATTCTATATTGGGACACAATCCATGAGAGGCTGAGACAAAGAACAGCAAAAAATACCAAGAAATAAAGGAGCGGGATGCTGATGGGGTGGGAGAGGCTCAGTGGGACAGGGAGCTGAGGGTGCAGCTCAGAGCCAGGGGCAGCAGCAGCAGCAGCTTGGCCACGGGCAGGGCGATGCTGGCCCCTGACCAGAGCACCGTGCGCCCGTTCAGGGGCTGGGCTGGCCGGAAATTCTCCGTCATGGCACTGGAGTTCGTCGAATCGAAGTGCAGTGCTGCAAACTGGGAAAGCTGCAAAACACAACAAGGGCGTCAAAGATTATTTTTGCCGGAGGATTTTGGGGGGTTTTTGTGTTGCAAACCGGCGCTGCCTCGCTCTGGGTTTGAACCTGAGGGTCGAACGGGTGCCTTAAAGCTCACAGGAAACGCCGTGGCAGAGGCTGCTGGAGAAGTCACCGAGTGATGGCTCCTTGCAGCCTTGGAAATCACGGGCACTTCCTTTGCCTGGCAGCCAAACGCTCTGTGCAGCCCAAGGCCTGGTTCCCCCCGAGCTCCTGACGCACACGGCGCCGGTGACACGGGGCAGGAGCGGCAGGAATTCTGTCCCTGCTCAGATTCCCGGTGCTCTGTGTGACACTGGGCTGTGCTGGGAGCACTGGGAGAGCTCTGGGAGCTGAAATGCAGGTGATGGTTCTGGGCCAGGCTGTGCGACCTCTGCGCCAGCTGTGCTTCCCAAGCATCCCTAATTCCATCTCCTCTTCCTGCCTGCAGGTCAATAAATGGGCTGGCGCCGACGGGCACAAGGTCTGGGTTTGGAATTGTTGTGTTCTGCTGTCCTGCCAACGGGAGAAAAGCTGTGGAATTTGGGGCTGGGCAGGTGGCAGCAGTGGAAGTGCTGCTGACGAAGCGCTGAGCTTGGGGGGGGGTTCTTGGCTTTCACCTCTCGCCGTCATTTCCCCTTCCTGCCCCTTTCCTGCCATTTTCTGAGAGATGATTTAACAGGAGCAGGTTTAGGCTGCTGCCAAGTGAGGGTGTGTGGGGAAGGAGGCAGCTGAGGTGTCACCCTGCAGGCAGGCACAGGGACATGGCACCTCCAGGCTGTGCCTGTGCCACTCACCTGGCGCAGGCTGAGCTCAACTGGCTCCTCAAATATGGTCCAGGTGACACCTTCATAGCAGTCAGGGGTGGTGAGGGAGCCCTCATAGCGATAGTACCTCCCAAGGTCCTTCTCAGGTGGCAGAAGAGACATCAGTGGTAAAGGATCCAGCTCTGCTGAGTCCCCTGGAAAAACCACAGGGGGAAAATCCCTTGTGATGCTTGTGGCTGCAGGTTTTATCCTCACCCCACACAGCTTGTGAAATCCCTGGCACGAGCGTCTTACCTTTGTATTTGACAGCTTCTAAATGATTCAGTAGAGTTGTATAGTTTCTATTTTCTTCGTCAGCCTGAAAGGGAAATATTTTTATTCCACATCGTGTATTTCTCTACAAGTGGTTGCTTTTAATCAGTGGTGAATAAAACAGAAAAGGGCCACCAGGAAAAATAACAGCGAGCAGGATGTAGAAAAAGGTAGAGGAACTCAGTGCTGGCAGAATGCCTGCAGAAGACAGGGAGATTAAAGTCTTGGGCTACTGTAATATTGACATAAAATATGGATATGAACAATCCCTCAGCCAAACTGCTGGCCGAGATTTGAGAGGAGCAGTTGAAAATTTCACTGCCTACCTTTACAAAGAAGGCCAACACAGCCAAACCATCTGGAGTTTTCTTGGCTTCTGTCACACTTGAAACATCTTCTCTTATGTGGACGATGTGAAGCTGGAACACAACAGCCAAGGGGGATTATTTCCACCCTTAAACCTCCCATGGGGACCTAGCCAAGAGTTTTTGGGAGCAGAATCTCAAAATTCCAGAGCCACTTACCTCCATGGGGTATTTCTCTCCATCTATGCTGTGCTCTGAGCCAGGGATGCTTTGTGGCTCCTCTGGGACTCCCCAGTGCAAATGGAATTCTACTGCCTTGTATTTCCTCTTCAGGCCTCCTCCTCCGATTTTGGGGGATCCGTTTAGTGTCACTTTAACTGGAGGGGGAAAAACCACAAATTGTTTTAAAGGAGAAGAGCAGATCCTACATTAACAGTATGTGAGAGCAGAGATTCAAATTTATCTTCAAGTTCTCACTTGGCTTTTCAGACTGAGTGTTCCAGAAATTCTGCTCTGCAGAAACTGAACTCGTACAGAATCATAGCTGAGTTTCATTTGAGATTAGTTATAACCATTATGACCTCTGGAGTCAGAGCTTCTTATACCTCTCAGAAGACCCAGTATTCCTTCTATTTTTTTTCCTAAGAAAACCCATCTATCAAAGGAAATTTGATCTCAGTTTATTTGGGTTTTAACCATCATTTTAATCTCTTGTTGTCTGCACTGTAACATTTCCTTTGGGCAGGGTTTAAAGATGTTCTGTTTTAATTCAGAGTAGTGCTGCAATTCAAGCCTAAATCATACATATTTGAGCTATATTTTAAAATTTTACTTTTTACAACCCCCCACGTTAAGCACGGCACTTTTCTTTGCATAGGAAAATTCCGGATTGCAGCCCCAGAGGAAAATTCTGGATTGCAGCCCCAGAGATTTCATTTCTGTTCTGAATTCCAAATGAACTTGGAGAGTGCATGAGTCATTTAGTTCCTTTGCTTTCTAATCTGTAAATGGATGAGTCACATGTCTTCGTGGGCTTTGTTTATTTAGCTTAAGACCGTTGAGACAGCGACCTTTGCTATGTGCCCATCTCGAACATTCTGAGTGTCTAATCTCACCTGCAGCCTCTAATTGCAGCTGTAATTTAAGCAATAACCTCCTCATTTAGCACAGGAATTGGTTGCCCTCAGAAGGAAGAGATTTTAAAAGCCCAGATTAAAGCCCAAATCCTTATGCATGGCTGGGGAAGGTGTTTGGAGCAATCCTTATAAATATTAATTTTGATGTAAAAGGGGCTGTAATTGGACATCCTGGGGTATCACCTTGTAATGGGAAAGTCATTAATCCATATATTAGTGAAAGGTCCAAACATTCCTTTTTCTTGTGGTCTGCCACGATGGCAATGTTTGAAATTAGAATTTCTGGCTGTTAAAAATCTCCCACCTTTCCCTTTTAAATCAGGAATTATTTGCCACTTGCTACTTTCTGCTTTGAGGATTGGCAGTTAAAAAAACCCGTCCAGACTTTTAAGAACACCTACACGTAACTTTTAAAAATAATAATAATAAAAAAAAAATTAGATAGACCACAGGTTTGTTTCTAAAGTCGAAGTAATTGAACATATTTTTTTTTGGAGCAGCATCCTCAGTATTGTGAAGGAAGGTGGAGGAAGTGGAACAGTTCTAAATTACTGTTAATTGATTCACGGTTTACTGATTCACTAAGTAGCTGATCAACATCAGATAACTTCTGTGTGTGCAGAGAAAACAGGGCTGAATCCGAGAAGAATATAGCTCATTATTTAAAGAACTAATAACACCCAGCACCGTGAATGACTTTCCCACACGAGACTTTTGTCCAGCAGGATTCTTTGTGCAGAGGCCAGAGCTGGAAAGCACGAGCCCAGGAATGAAATAGTTTCAGCAGAAATTTAAAAATTCTGCCCAAATTGTTGTCCTGCCCACCTGCCCCCAGTCCTAGACCCTGTTTGGGTTGGAAAGTTTTGTTTTAGAGCTTCTGTGACACCTCCAGCTCTGTTTCTGCACGGAAATTCCTGCTGAGATGTTCAAGAACCTCACCCACGACCCCAAAACTTCGTCATTCCCCACAAACCTCCCATGACAATTTTGACACCGAAAATGTTCTGGGAGTTTCACTTCTGAAGCAGAGGGGAGGGATCTCATCTGTGCTTCCCTGGGAATGTGGAAGGAGCCAGGAAAAGCCCAAATCCATCCCCCTGGGCAGTACTTGCCTGTGTGGCCATTATTTTCCAGGAGCCACTTGGCAGAGCCCTTCACATCATACCCTTCAAAAGTCAGGGGCTTGAGGCTCTTGTCATGAACCACATTTTGGGTGACAATGTTGACAGGGGACTGCCTGCTCCCCTTGCACTCCGCGTTCACCAGGTGCCATCGAGGAGGATCTGCTCAGGTGTAAGAAAATGGATTTGTTATTTTACCCTGTAAACAGCAAATCCTTGAGAAAGCTGAAGCACCCAACCAAACTGGGGCATTTGAGACATCACCCCAACTTCTGGGGTGGCTTTTACATTTGTGTATTTATATTTTTACATTTATTTGAACATTTCTACATTATCCTCATAGCAGTTACCACAAACACTTCAAATTACCCTGGTTAGCACTGACATGGTCACAAATAATGCAACCACGATGCATTAGAGGCTGAGTTATGTGGATTTTTTTTTGCATTATTTCACTCAGCAGCCCCTTTGGAAAGCATGAGAATCACCAATGTGATTGGAAAAATAAATTGCTTGGCAGTACCTTTACACTGTGGCTGCTCACACTTCTGGGACTGATAGCACCAGTGACCCACTAAAGAAAACAAGAAATAAAACAGGTGAATGAAAATCTGAACAGGTTACTCCCCCAAAAAGCAGCAGAAATGGGTTGGCAGCTCAGCCCTCTCTAGATCTCCTCCTGATCTCTCATAAACCACTTTTTAGCCATTAATATCCCCCCAAAACCAGTGCTGGGGAATCTTTAGGGCTCTGCATCATCAGAATTCTGGATGGGTTGCAGTCCTAAAGAATTTGATTTTCAAACCTTGGCTTCCTCAACTTCTTGAGGTGAAAGTTCCACATTTGAATATAGGCAGTGTTAAAGTAAATTTCCTTTTATCAGCTCTGCACCTGCCAGCGTTTCACAGACTTGTAAATTCACTTATGCAAGAGGATTTATCTCAGCCTGTTCCAGGAACTCCTCTGAAGGTTACTCGGTGAGGAAATCTGAGGAATGAAGGATCTCAGTTCCTGCAGGACCTGGAGGATCTTTGGTCTAACACAGCTGGACCCGTCCCAAAGGGATTGGGTGCAAAATTCTTCAGCAGAATATCTGAATTTCCCTTTCTCATTGTCAAAGGAAATACAAAATTCAGAGGACAAGAGCTAATTTAACTTTACCTAGTCAGGAAAGTAGCATTGTTTTGTTCATCCCAAGTTTCTTCAGTGGCTCTTTATTTATTCTAAACTTTAAATTGACTTTAACAGGGATAGTTCTCTTTGGCTATTTAACTTTAATCCATAACAATTCAAACCCTCTTATAATGATGATTAATACCACTCTTTCTGTTTGCTTGTGATTAGTAAATTATAGACATTTTAATAAATGGCTAATCAATTTTAAGGATAATTATGGAGGAGCTCTGTCACTCGACTGGTAATTACCTTAATTTGTAATTTATAACACACCTGCTGGAAGGCTTTTAACACCTTTATCTTGATATCAGTGGCATAACAATACATCCATCTATTAAAGATTTAGAAGTTATAAATAGAGAATTGTTACAAAACCTGAGCAGCTGCGACACAGAGAGAGACCTGTGGCAATTAATGCAACCTTAAAAAAAATGACAGTTTCGGTTTTTCTTCCAAAAAACCAAAATTTCTGCTGAAAACTACAAAGAATGTTGCCTCACTTTGTAGTTTAGCAAGACTGGGAGGAAAAGCAAACTTTGCTTTTTTTGTGTGGTAAAACCAGCAGGGATTTCTATGCTGTTATCCAAAAATTGGGTTTTATCCTTTTGGCAGATTTCTAAACACACACACACAAAACTTCACTTTCCAGCACTGATTGTTACATTTTCTTTTTTTTTTTTTTTTTTTTTTTTTTCCCAGGACAAAGCTTTTCCTCATCCCCACTGGGAAGCAGCACAAGTTCCAGGCACACGACATCATTGAGTGCCTTAATCGATATTTTAATCAATAAATGCCTGGAGGACGCCAGGTGAGCTGATCCCCGCATTGCCTGGGCGTGCTCCACACGTGGTTTTGGCACGGGTGAAAAAGTCCAGGTGTGGTTTTGGCAGCTGCTCAGGGGTCAGTGTGAACTTTTAACAATCCCAGCAGCCTGGCATTGGGAGGTTCTTGGCAATTTAAACACGAAGGAACCTTCAGGAGTGAAAGAACTGGTGGCCAGCAGGAATAACCTGGAAGGGTTTGCTCCCAAAATCTTTGGGATGGAAAGCAGAAGGGGAAGGTGGCAGGTGAGAGCAATTCCAGGAGGTTTCACGGGACATCAAAGCATTTCTGCGACACAAATCCGATTTTCCAGGCGATCTGAGCCACAGCTGGGAGTCAGGGCAGCAGGTCCAAGGCTGTGGAGCTTTTAAATCACGACTGTGAAACCACAAAAATCAAACAGAGCCACAAGGGGAAGGGGAATTAGCCCCAGATTGGTGGTCCTGAATCAGGGTGTGTGCCCCAGAGAGGGAATGGAAATGGGTTATGGAACATTTCAGTGGCATTTCAGTTCTCAAACAAAGAAATCACTGAGTTTTTAGCGCCTGAACAGGTGCCTGGCAAATTGTCTCAAATAAACCTGTGGGTTTTGTCTCATTTGAGCACACCACAAATCTTCCAGCTTGGCCATCAAAATGATGGGGAGAAAAAGTTTAATAAAATCCAGTTTAATATTGAAAAGTGGCTACAGCTGCCTCACATCCAGCACTCAGGAGTGTTTAATAATTAGGATCTGATTATTTTACATCTTTCCACCAAATTCCTGATGTGTCTGAACAAGGTAAGGATTGTGTTTTCTACCAAGTCCCTATCACACTGGATTGGATGGTATCAGTGGAATAGAACAGCACATAAATTCAGCATTTCATAAGAAAAACGTCCTTGAAGATGTTAAACCTTAAAGGACGAGCTAATTAAACATTACAGACTGTTTAATTAGCAAACAGTGGATTAATGTTTATTGTGAATTAGGGCTTCTTTTCCTTTTTTTTTTTGATTGGCAGCAGTGGAACATCGGGGAACAGGATCCTTTGTGTGGCTCCTGCTCAGGAGGAACCACACAGTCCCCGAGGAGGAAAATTTGCATTTGGATTTTATCTGAGTTGGATGTGACGCCTCCCTCCCTATAGGAACCTTGCACTACAAAGGCATTTTCTTCCCCAGAGCTTTGGGCCTTTCTTCCCGAAGCAAGAAGGGAAGATCCTTGTCACTTCTCCGTGGTTTTAGTCATGATTCTGCCCTCAGGCACATTGTCCAGGCCACTCTGAATTGTCTGAGCGGCTCCTGCCACTTCCCTTAGAAGACTTTTCCACAGTCCATTAGCCCGCGCTGTCAGGAAATGTTTCCTATTTAATAGCTTACATTTTCCACTTCCTTATCTGCATCCCATCACTCCTAGAAATATCACCGAACCACCCTAAACAATTCTTTTCCCTCCCTGGTGTTTACAGCATTCAAATAGTTCCCTCTTCATCTCTAATTCCTGTCCTGGCTCCATCCATCTTTTGTCCCATCTCTTGACAAGGTGCCCTTCACCTTCCCCAAAATCCCCACTTCCCTCTGAATCCCCAAATCTCCCCAAATCTCCCCAAATCTCATCTTCATCCCCAAATCTCTCTCTGAACCCCTTTTTTTACACGATCTGGGGACCCCTCAGGTCCCACCCTGCCCTGCTCCTTCGAAAATCAAACCTCAGCTCCCATGTTCTCTTCCTTATTTTAGCTTAAAAAAAATAAAGCTATTTTTTGTAGCTTATTTTATTGCTGGGAAAACACAGCAGAAAATGGGGTTTTCAGTCTTTTAGGGAGGTTTTTTTTTAGGTTTTTGGGTTTTTTTTGTGGTTGAGGTGCTGAAATAATTGCTGTGATATATACAAAGATATATAGATATATAAATATATAGATATATAGATACAGATGATATAAATATATAGTTACAGATTAAATTTAGATAGAAATAAAGATAAAGACACACATAAGCACACCTGGACCCACTGTATTATCAATGATATCTTTATCTTACATTTTATGATGGGTTTATCCTTGATTTAAATGGTTCTGTACCATCCCACAGGTGTTACACTGACTTTATTTGGTTTAATTTAGAGTAGGGCTGGACAGGGCTGGCTCTTCCTCCAAGAGTTCAGGACAGTTAAATTTAGGGAGTCTCTCTTGGCACGTGAGTCCCACTTATCTCTGCCTTTTCCTCCTGGAATTTACAACTGCTTTCCTGCCCAGAGCTGCTTCTTGGCACGGGGGTAGCCGAAAAAACAATACAATTACGTATTGTTTTCGTTTTCTTGCAAACCTTTTCAATTGTTTTTAGCGATCAAGCCTCCTTTGGAAGCTCGAGGTTAAAAAAAAAAAAATATATATAAATATATAATAAAATATTGTTGCAGTTGAGAACTCCCTCTCCTGTGCACTTCTGCAGGAGGTGCTGCTGGCTGGGGCACCCTGCCAGCTGTTATTGTGTGATCTGGGAAAAGACCCTTCAGCTCTTTGGATCTCGCTCAGATTGTTTGAATTCCATAAAAACTCCCAAATCTGCTCGGTCCCACTCGGGCACTGCTTGCTGCCCTACTTGGGAAATGCCATTTAACCCCTTCGTGTGCACTGCAGGGTCACTAAAATGGGGCTGAACAGCCTCGATTCCTGCTTCTGAGAAGGGGTTTATTAATTTTATATTTGGCCAGCTGCTTTTGTTAACGACCCTGGGACTCTG
This sequence comes from Acridotheres tristis, assembly GCA_037013685.1. Lineage (NCBI taxonomy): Eukaryota > Metazoa > Chordata > Aves > Passeriformes > Sturnidae > Acridotheres > Acridotheres tristis. The sequence continues at coordinate 9,259,152 of CM072906.1, forward strand.
AGTGACCTTTTTGCCTGGGGCAGCAGGAAAATGCTGATTTTTAATTCAAATCCCTTCTCCCTTTCACCTGAGTGCTTTATTTGTCCTTTTTTATCCTCTTGTCCCCTCTCAGCCCCGTCCCTCTGGAGCATTCCCAGTTTTCCCAGTGGTGCCAGTGCTGCCCATCCCAGAGCCAGGGATGCCCTCAGTGCCAGAGCTCTCCCTGCTCTGCAGTTCTGCCTCCTCAAACCCATCCCCAAAATTCTGCTCTCACCTCTGCATCCTTTTCCACCAAAATGGCAAAAGCTGGGCTTGCATGAGATTTATTTTTAGGCTTGGCTTGTGTTGGGCTCATCCTATTTTTAGCTGGCTTTGTGAAACTTTCTATTTTTAGTGCAAAAGACAAAACATCTTAAAAGCAATTGTTGTCTAAGCCTGTCTTTCTAATTAATGGGATTGCTGAGCACAAAGTGAGCATATAGACATGAGAATATTTATACATTCTGAAGCTTTACACATCCTCAGGAAGCCCCAGCCAGCTCCTTTGACAGACAAAATCAGTTCCAGAAGTTCACCTCGAGATTTCTGTGGCTCTGCATTCATTTGTGGCCATTCATTGCTCCTCACTTTTAACCTGGAATTTTATTTTCCCTGGGGGTGCCCACCTTTCTGCAGGCATGTGGTGGGGAGTTAGCTCTGAAAATCACCTTTGTTGTGGTGGTGGTGGAGCCTTGCAAGGCAAGCACATCTGATATTTATAATTTGCACATAAATCAGGTGCTGGATGAGGCCTTTGGAACACATTGGGACTAGAGGAAAAATCCAAAGGGATTCTGGATCTGCCCTGTTAACATCTGCAAAGGACTTCCTTTGTGTCAGAGAGCAGGGGAAGGTTTTTAGCTGTGACCTGGGATACTCTGCTGCAGATAATGGCCCTCAGAAATGTCCTGTATCAAAGGTAGAAGCTGTAACAAAAAATGAGTATCCAGGGCTAAGGTGATTTCCTTCTGTGAAGGGTTTTGCCTTGCTTCCTTTAATAAAAATGCAACCCGGAATTATTTATTTTAAAGTGGTTTTAAAATTTTAATTCGAACAAATCACTTGGTAGCTTTGCTGGCCGTTTGCAGCTTTTTATGCTGAGCTTTTGATGGCTGATCCTGTGGCTAAAAATACGACTAAAAATCTAAAAACAGGCCACTGGATATATCCTGGAACACAACAAAGCATCTCCTGCAATGCCACAAGCAGGGGAAAGAGCCTGCACAGAGACAGACTCTGGATTTTGAAATTTTCTAGGAGACCTCAAGGTTTGTGCTGGTTTTTTGAAAGTGCCAAAGGCTTTTCTGCTTCCAGCAACCCAGTGGAAGAGCCAGGAGGATCCGTGGCTCAGGGGAAAATGATGGATAAAACAGAGCAGGATTCACCCTCGTGCCTGGGGGAATCCTGGGGGAATCCCCATGCTTGGATTCACACCTGATGGAGACACCAGAGGTGACTGGAACCCCCCACATGGGCAATTCCATAATTCCTATTGCTCACTGCCTCTTCTCTGTGTCCCAGGTCTTACATTGCATTTATTATCCTTTTTTTTTAACCAGCTGAAAATGCAATAGTTCATCCCAGGGTGTGTCCAAGTGTGCCAGCATCACAACTTTGCCAGCCCTAAAATGGATTTGGAGCCCAGCCATAAACCCGTGTGCAGTCCACTCCATTAGAACTGGAAAGGGAAGAAGTCACACCAGCTTTTTAATTTTTTTTTTAAGTTTTTTTTTAAAGCTGCTGATGGAGCTCTCAGGAGTGTTTTGTACCTGAATGGCCCTGAGGAAACCCCAGAGTGAGAATTGATGCTGACGTCAATGTCAGCATGGTTATGTAAATTTAATCTTTGTGAAGGGTAAAAGCATGTGAGCAGAAATACAGAAAATTCGAGGGATCTAATCTCATCTAAATCAGAGGAATGTCCTATCAGGCATCAATCTTTTGGAGCACCAGAGCATGGACTGTGGGAGATTTGTCTCCTCATGGCTGAGTCCTGCTCTGTGATAAAGCCAAAGGTTAAAACGTGCTGGGGTTCATTCCATTCCCCCTGAAGAAAATTAATTTTCAGTGACTTTGCTGTAGAGCTGCTGAAGGGAGGGATGGATGGATGGATGGATGGAGGGATGGATGGATGGATGGATGGATGGATGGAGGGATGGATGGATGGAGGGATGGATGGAGGGATGGATGGATGGATGGATGGAGGGATGGATGGATGGATGGATGGATGGATGGATGGATGGATGGATGGATGGATGGATGGATGGAGGGATGGATGGAGGGATGGAGAGATGGATGGATGGAGGGATGGATGGATGGAGGGATGGATGGAGGGATGGATGGATTGATGGATGGAGGGAGGGATGGATGGATGGATGGATGGATGGATGGATGGATGGATGGATGGAGGGAGGGATGGATGGAGGGATGGATGGATGGATGGAGGGAGGGATGGATGATGGATGGATGGATGGATGGATGGAGGGAGGGATGGATGGAGGGATGGATGGATGGATGGAGGGATGGATGGAGGGATGGATGGATGGATGGAGGGATGGAGGGATGGATGGATGGAGGGATGGATGGATGGATGGATGGATGGAGGGATGGATATCCCTGCTCTCTGAACGGCACAGTAATAAAAGTTTGGAGTATTCCTGTTGGAAATTGCAGACACTTTGTCTCTCTTTCCCCCCAAAAACAGCGCCAGAGGGTCCCTGGGATCTCAAAGGAGTCAGACAAGAAACCTGAGGGGGGGTGAGTGCAGCTGTAAATGGAATATACTGAGATCTGGATGAGGGGCTGGACAGAAATTTGGGGGAAGTTTGATCCCTGCACCAGCGTGCCTCAGTTTCCCTCTCCCACAATGGATAATGGCCCCTGTTAACAGCGATTTTAAAACCCAGGTGCTCTGCTATTCAGACGAGGCTGGCAGCAATTTCCCAGATTAGCAATCAGTCATTTATTTGACTGTTTCAGTGTGGTGAGTTATGAACTGCCCAGGTGAGGTGGGTTCAATGGTCAGGGCAGAGCACCCAGGCTGCTCCTGAGAAATGGCAGGACAGGAAAAAAAAGTTTACTTAAAAAAAAACCAAAAAACCCCCAAAGATAACAAGAAGGAATACAACAAGGAGGAATTTCAGCTGATTGTCAAAAGTGGAGTTTCTTGAAATGTGTAATCTTTAACTTCATAAAATGTATCCTGTGGAGCTTCTGCCTGAGGAAAAGTTTGGAGGAGAAGGTAGAGAGCAAGTTTCTTGTGTATTAATGACTCTGTAATTTGGTCTGCACTCAAGGAAAAAATGTGGAAATAACCAGGGGGGCAAAAAATGCCTACAAATGATCATACATGCGTTTCCTGTGTTACTGCTCTCTGATAAAGAGGTAAACCCTAATTATTGACACCAACCTAATAAAGTCACAAAGGTTTTCTAGGCAGTGGTTCAGGTTTCCCTAATAAACCCCTTAATGGGGCAACCCCTGAAGTGTTGATAGCCAGGAATCAACAGCAAGCAAGCACGAGTGGCAGAATTTGGGAAAGCAAAAGCTTTTTGTGTTTGTGTTTACCTGCCCCACGTGTTACCTGCAGAGAGAACAGCCAGCAGGGATTGGAACTGCCAGGTAAGAATGTGGAAAAGCCAAGCTGCTGAGGGACAGAGAATGAATTAAGAGCAGAGAAATAAACCCAGGGAAACCCTCCGGGGCTTTGTGAGCACCTCTGAACCTTGATCTGCTTTAACACATCTCCCTCCAGCAGATCTCAGGGCAGCACTTCCCCTGGCAATGCTGGATCCCTTTTCTCCTCACTGCACTCTGCTCTATTTTAGTGCAAACAATGGACCCCTCGTCACTTCTAGGAGCTGCAGTGTTTAATTTCGAGGCTCTGTGCTGGTATTTGCATAGAAAAAAAGGGATTTATTCAGCGTTGCAGCAGTTGCTGATTGACTAGAAGCAGGGGGAAAAAAGAAATACCTTCTGCATTTTTCAATACTAATTATAGATTGCTATTTAATTGAGCCATCCTAAGTGCACAGTGTACTTATAGTGCCCAGGGAGCAAAAATAGATGGGGCTGATGCAGCAAAGACATATTGTTCTTTCTCCTTCAGCAGAATTTCATCTTGGATCATGCACAGTAAAGCAAAGGGAGCAGAAATTTCAAACAAGCGATTTCTTTCAAGTTTAAAGGAGATCTAAAGATAAAGAAATTAAGTTTTGGTATTTTAAATGCACGTTCATAATAAAATACAGAGATCAAGTCAAAGCCCAATGATTTTTCTTGGAGGAGGAAGGCAGAGAGAATCTCTAAAGGTGAAAAGAAACCCCCAAAGCACTCATTCATTCACGAGAAAAGCCCATCCTTGATATTTTAACAGAAACAACAAAAGGCAGAGAAATAAATAAATCATCCTTCATTTACCAGAGAGAAGAATCAGAGAGGCTGCACTGCATGTCCTGATAGTCAGAAACAAATCAGAAATAAGAGTAACCTTCACGTGGGGTTAGAAAGAGCAGGGAAGGACTTACCTACTGCCTCTGTCTTGAGAAAGTGCAGGCAGGAGAGAGCAAGGAGCAGCAATTCCATTCTCTATTTTAAATAGGCTCAGTGTTGAAACCAGAATTGATTAGACTCCTCAGGATGTGATCATATTTCTGCTCTCAGTTTTATACTGGAGTAAGTAGTCCAGGACAGACCTGAAAGCCATAGCAGGAAGGTGAACTCCTCCCCTTTGTAATTTCTCCAGATTTGCCCTGCTCCTGATTTGCCTAAATTGATTCATTCTCCCAAGTGAATGGCAAAAGGAGTGAGGCTTTCTGGCACTGGGCAAGGAGCCTTTAGTGAATAACTGAGGCTTTGCAACCTGCACAGGTTTAGCAGCCCAGGACTAAAATGCTGCATTTTTATTTACTGGGAGGTTCTCTCCTGGCAGCCTCGTGCCATTCAATTAATACGGGTGTAAAAGTTAATGTTTCCTTAAAAGAAAACTCCAGGGAGGCAAATAAAACCCCAACTTCCCCTCACTTCTACCCCACACTTCTCCAAACAGGATTGGAGTTGATTTGTGGAACTGGAAAATGAGAATTCCATGTGCAGCAACAGGAAATGTTCATTAGGTGACATACAACACCTTACACACGTAATTAAGCAATGATACATTTTTTTAATAATTCTTTTTCTCAACTTTCTGCTTCTGCTACTGTAGTATGATATATATGTATAGATATGATATATATACAGATTTTGGGGTTTGGTCCCCTTTGTTTTCCTATCTAAATTTTTTAATTTCACGTTTGGAATTAAACGATTCAAGGGCAACTCAGACTTTACTTTATGTTCACCAAAGAAAAGCAACACAGATTTATTACAGGATCATCTTTAGGGTTTTTTTGGGGTGGATTTTGATCCAGCTGAGGAAAACAAATGAAGCAAACTCCTTCCCCAAATGTCCCGGGGGGCACAGCCCCAAAGCTGGGCTGGGTGGGAGATGAGCAGGGTGCCCGTGAGGGATGCACAGAGTGCAGTGATGTTATCCCAGCCCAGCTCAGCCTGCACAGTCACCCAGCAGAGGCTGAGTTCAACCAAAACGAGCCAAGAAAAAGAAAGAAAAAGAGCCAGAACAGCTTTGCCCTGCTGCTCTGGCTGTGGCCACTTGGGCAGCTGACCCAGAGCAGCTCTTTTATTCACAAAAACGGGGCTATAAATAACATTCCACCAATGAACTCTGCTGGGGAGTGTTTTTCCACCCTGCCCCGGCGCTGATTTGCCTCGCACATGGTGATGAGGTAAATAATTCCTGCAGGGAAGGGAGACAACAATGAGGGGGCTGCTGCCTTTTTCCTCCTTTTCTCCCTTCCTCTGCAGGGCCAGGTGAATGCTGGGCACGTAGAGCAGCAGGGCTGTGCCAGCTGCAGCCTCCAAGGGCATCCAAGACAATACCCTGCTGGGCACTGCTCCTTCCTTGGGATGCTCCTCACTGGGGACCTCAACCATCAACCAACATCTCTAGTTTTTTCTTTTCTTTTTTTTTCCCTGCTCTATTTCCTTGAAGTCCTCTATTCAGGACTGAAAAGCTGAGGGTTAGAAATTTTGGTCTTGAAAAATAAGGATTCTTCCTTTCTTCCTTTCTTCCTTTCTTCCTTTCTTCCTTTCTTCCTTTCTTCCTTTCTTCCTTTCTTCCTTTATTCCTTTCTTTATTCCTCTTTCTGTTTCTAAACCTTCTAGCCTTTCATTATCAAAGTGGTAATAAACTGCACTGCAGTCACGTTAATTAAGCTTTAATTTGAGCTCAAAAGTGAGGGCACACTCAGGCAAAGACATTCCCTTTCTTTCTAAAGCCTGACACCTAAATAAGCAGGGCTGGCATAACTTGATCTCCTTATTTTTGGGTTTTTTTTTTCCTAAGGAAACTCCCCTGACAGGTGCTTGGATATCAGTTCTCGATGGCATCGTTGCAATTCAGGATAATTCTGATTCCTTTCAAAACCAGAACTGAGATGCAAAGATGCCACCAAGAACTGGGTGCATTTTACATAAAGAATTTTGGAGATTGAACCTGAAGATGTGAGAGGATGACACAAAGATCTCTGAATTCCCGGCTGGATTTTCCTGGCAGCTACAGGGTAAGGAAGGACAGGTGGGAATATCAAACCCAGTAAAAACTGCATTGATTCTGTGGCTTTGAGAGTGAGGCTGGCCTGAGTCCAAACCTGGTGAGAGATGAGCTGACCCAGCAGGGATTGCCCCTGCAGAGGGACAGGGGAGCACTCCCAATGGATTTAAAACACAGATGGGTTCCAGGATTAGTGGGTGGTTGGGATTCCCTCATTTAGCTGTGTGCTGTCGTTTTATTCATCAGGCTTCCCACTCCACTGAACAGGAAATCTGGAATTTCAGAGCTCTGGGTGCAGCAGAAAAATGAAAATTTCATCTTCCATGTGCAGACATGAGCTGGCTCTGCTCCTCCCTGGCTCTGCTGCCCTGGGAATGCTGTCCCAGCACAAGGACAGTCCATGGGAGCAGGGATCAGATGAATTCTGCCTCCTTCCCTGCTGTTTGTCTCCCTTCAGACAGCCCAGGTTCTCCAAAGGGATCACTCCAAACCTGGCAGGCAAAAATTCCTCCAAGAGAGAGGCTGGAGGAGGGAGGAGCAGAGCCCTGTGTTTTCAAAACAGCTCCAAAAATTCTTGGAAGGAGATCACACACCCCATTTGTGTCTTCCTCTCCAGAAAGGAAGGCTTTAATCTGCATAAATTGAAACATAAATTGGATAAATAGGCTCCTTATTTGTATTACTCCCTTTCCTGACTCTTCCTTGCAGGCCTCACGATGCCCATGCAGAGGCTGGGCAGGGGATGCTCTGACCCCACAGCTTTGCTGAAGGTCATGGCACTGAGACTTGGACTCATGGAATGATTCTGCTGAGCTGCTCACCTTGCTTGACAATGGTTTTTTGGCCAGGTTTGGTGTCTGACAATGCAGAGCTGAGTGCAGGGACAACGGGAGAAAGCTGAACCATCCCAGCTCCCAAGGTTTGGAGTCAGGAATTGAGAATGTGACAGGGCAGTGAAATCCCTCATCCTTTTTGGATTCATTTGTGGCTCATCTCTTCTCCTCCCCGTGCTGTGGGATTCCCATTTCCATCACAAGGATACAGATTTCCCCTGCAGTTTCAGACACAATTCCAGTTTTCCTGCACAGGGGTTGCTGTGCCTGACCCCAAGGTGAGGTGGGAGCTGTCCCAGGGCTCCTGTGCAGGGCTGGGGCTCAGCCCCTGGATGAATCCCCTGTTTGTTTTGGGATGAATCCCCTGTTTGTTTTGGGATGAATCCCCTGCTTTGGGATGAATCCCGTTTGTTTTGGGATGAATCCCCTGCTTTGGGATGAATCCCCTGTTTTGGGATGAATCCCCTGCTTTGGGATGAATCCCCTGCTTTGGGATGAATCCCCTGCTTTGGGATGAATCCCCTGCTTTGGGATGAAGCCCCTGTTTGTTTTGGGATGAATCCCCTGTTTGTTTTGGGATGAATCCCGTTTGTTTTGGGATGAATCCCCTGTTTTGGGATGAATCCCCTGTTTTGGGATGAATCCCCTGTTTGTTTTGGGATGAATCCCCTGTTTTGGGATCAGTTGTGCCATGTCCCAGCTGGTGCCTCTCCTTCTGAGCCCTTGTGGATCCCACTGGGATAATTCTGAGGCCATGAGCTCAGGTTGGGTGAACCTGGATTTTCCACACTTGAACCATCACTAAAAATTCAGCCTGAAGCCTCTGGTGCCTCTTCCTCAGTGTCTTCAGCGTGGTCAGTGGTTATTTCTTCCCCACAAATCAACAGAGAATTCCACAAAACGAGGCCATTTCTTACACATCCGTCTGAACAAATTGGGCATTCAGATAATGAAATGTAAATACAATCACAGAACTAAAAGAAAAACAATCACAGAACTAAAAAAAAAAAATGTTACAGAAGGTGGAATCTCGGTAAATATGAATCAGAGGCTGCTCACACCAAGGTACAGTCACTGAGATCCTGGAAGTCAGATTGAGTTCCCTGGAATCCTGTGTCACCTTAAACAAACAAAGGGATTGTTCTTTGCCCATTTATAGGATGCAGATAACAATTTCCTCACCGGTGTATAGTGAGATAAGTATAGAGAATGTTCTTGGAACATGGGAGCAGAGAAATGCCCTTGAATTGAGGTTGTTCCACGAAGAGGTTGGGCTTTAAATTTAAACTATTTTTCATCTGGTTTTGGGAACTCCAACTGCATCACAGAGGGTTGGGAAATCCAGCTGATGGATATTTGTATTTCCACTGGGATATCCAGATCTGGGGGGTTCTGTGTATTAAAGCCCACTAAAAAAAAGCAACTTCCACACTATTGTCTCCCTTAATCCAGCAACATGATGGTAATTTGTATGCAATTCTATTAGGGAAATCAGATGACAAATCTTTTGTGGAGAGCTATTTATACCACTTGATATTACTTTAATTACATTCTGCTCTCACATCGTTTAGTGTTTTGTGCTCGAGCACCAAATTTTCAAATTAGAGCAACTTGAAGCAGCATTTTCAGGAATATTTAGAGCCCCTTGGAGCCCAAATTCACAGAGAAGTTATTTTTAGCCACCAGGGTATTTTCAAAGCAGTTTTGCTCTGTGGATGTTCTGTTCATCACAGGTGTCCTGTGCCCACCTGGGCTGTGCTGCCACTTCTGCTGGGAGTGAAAGGATTTGCTGGGCTGGCACAGAGGTGACAGAAATAGTGGGGCCCTTGTTCAACAGCAACCTCACACCAGAGGTGTGGCTGCCAGGGCTGCCCCAGCGGGGATTACAAAGGGTTTTTTATCTGGGACACTGGGAGAGGAATATTTTATAGGGTGTTAATACACCCCCGGGCTTGATTGATCAATTCTCAGCCCTTACTTCTATGCAATCATTCCCTTGTGACCATCAGAAATACCTACTACTTGTCTACACTTGTATAAAGTATAAGGATCATGCTTAAAAAGTGTAATAATGAATTAGAAAGTATTCTTAGTACACAAAAATTGTGGATGCTGACTGCACATTTAACTGAATGTACTTTCATACACTTCAATAGGAAAAAAAAAAAGCCTTAGAATTCCCCCTTTTAAACTCAAAATTATAGCCTAAATTTCTTACAGGTCAAATCTGGCAGAGCTATTAGAGTTCACAGATTCTCATCTCTGGGGCTGGAATTGCTGCTGCAATGATCAGTGCTGAATTGGGAGCCCATAAATTCAGCTGAGCTGCTTGGCAAGGTCGTGGTAGAAAGTTGTGACCAGTGAAGATGAATCCTTCATGAAGGTAACAAGAAAACAGGAATTGAATCAGAATAAATAACATGGTTTGAACTGGATAATTGTTCTGCTCACCTGGACTGCTCAGCTGTTTAAAATCTCCCTGCTCCCACTGTTCCCTGTATTTTATTCCAGCAGTGCCCTCTGCTGAGAGCATGCAACGTGTGTCCCCAGAGCTTTTTTTCCCAGGCATTTTCAATCTGAGTTTTCAAAAATCATTTGGATTTAAAAAGATGGAGAAAGAAAAGCTACAAAGGTGTTGATACTGGTTTATTAATGGACAAGCCACATGAAATAAACACAAATTATCCTGTAGCAAAGATGGGTGCTGATGTTGGTTGGGTTTTAGCTGTGTTACCATGAAAGGATTAAGTGGGAGAAAGGATTTTCTGGGCTGTTGGGGTCCAGGCTGGTGACACAGCACTGATGTTTTATTTCAGCTCCCTCAGCCACACATCCCCCCTCCAAACCCACAAAACTCTGCTCTCCCTTTCCTGGCTCTCTGATCCTTTATGATCTCATTAATTTGTGAGTTAAAGAATTCCCTTCATTTTAGAATGAAGAACTTTAAACTGCAGGCGTGCCCACTCATCTCCCCAAGCCCTGGGATTTGTTTTCTTGTCAAAGGTTGTTCCCAGTGCTCATCCATGTGGGAAATGTGTTGTGCAGTTTGGGCTATCCTAGCAACTCTGAGGAGATCAGCACAGCCCCCAGCTGCTAACCCAAATATTGGAAAGCACTGGTTAAAGTTTAATCCCTGTCGTGATGATGATGATGTGGCAGCAGGAGCTGATTGTCAGGAGCGGTTCTGCGCCTGGGCAGCGAGGTGGGAGCTCCTGGGGAGCATGGGATGAGCAAGGCTGGGGGCTGGAAGGAGCATTTCCCACCATGAATGGATTCTCCAACTGCTCTTCCAACTACACCAAGATCTGGAGTCATTACTTGGTGCTGGCCCTGGGGATCCCCCAGCTCACCATCAACGTCACCTCCGTCATCTTCAACGGCCTCGTCATCGTCACCCGCCTGGCCACCAGGGACCTGCACAAGCCCATCTCCATCCTCTTCTGCAACCTGGCAGTCTCTGACCTCTTCACCAGCTTCTCTGGCTTCTGGATTTCCGTGCTGTTCATCACCAACCCCGACATCACCATCTTTGGCTCTCAGGACATGCTGGCTCCCTACGCCCTGTACACCACGTCCATCCTCTCCACCATCTACAACCAGGTGAGCATCGGCATCGAGCGCTACCTGGCCGTGGCCAGGAGCATGAGGACGAGGTTCAGGGTGGCCAGGCACCACTCCATCACCGTGGTCTTCATCAACTGGGTGCTGGCTTTCTTCCTGGGCTGCCTGCCACTGATGGGCTGGAACTGCCTGCAGGCAGACAGCAGCATCTCGGTGCTCTACAGCCCCTTCTGCGTCAGCTACCTCGTCTTCATCACCATGCCCAACGTGGTGGTGGCCTTCCTCGTGCCCCTCTTCACCTACCTGAGGATCATCCTCATCCTGAGGAAGAGGAAGCTGAGGATGCAGGCGTGTGGCCAAGTCATGGGCACCTACAAGTCTGTGGAGACGCAGGTGGCCAGGACCAGCATCTCCATCTGGCTGCTGGCCCTGGTGTCCTACGCGCCCTTCTTGGCCGGTGTCATCTTCGATGCCACCAACCAGCGCTGCCACACCGACCTCTACCCCGGGGCCTACATCTTCAGGAACTGCACGGCCATGCTGGTCACCATCACCTGCCTGGGCAACCCCGTGCTCTACACGCTGAAATTCAGGGCAATGGGGGCCAAGCTGAAGGCGCTGCGCTGCCCCTCGGCCACCCGCATGCAGGCCTGTGCCATCGAGAACATCTGACTGGGAATGGCTCCAGCTCCACCACACAGGGCTCACACACTGATGGGGGCAGAAAAATGTGGGCATGTGGCTGAAACCCACATGGATGGGATCAGAAAAATGTGTGCATGTGTCCCAAACCTGCATAGATGGGTTCAGAAAAAGGTGTGCATGTGTCCCAAACCTATACTGATGGGATCAGAAAAATGTGTGCATGTGGCTCAAACCTGCATAGATGGGGTTAGAAAAATGTGTGCATGTGGCTGAAACCTACACTGATGGGATCAGAAAAATGTGTGCATGTGGCTGAAACCCACATGGATGGGGGCAGAAAAATGTGTGCATGTGGCTGAAACCTACATGGATGGGGTCAGAAAGAAGTGTGCATGTGGCTGAAACCTACATGGATGGGGTTAGAAAAATGTGTGCATGTGCTCCAAATCTACACTGATGGGGCCAGAAAAATGTGTGCATGTGTCCCAAACCTGCATAGATGGGATCAGAAAAATGTGTGCATGTGCCTGAAACCTACACTGATGGGATCAGAAAAATGTGTTCATGTGTCTGAAACCTAAACTGATGGGGTTAGAAAAATGTGTGCATGTGTCCCAAACCCGCATAGATGGGTTCAGAAAAATGTGTTCATGTGTCCCAAACCTACATAGATGGGATCAGAAGAATGTGTTCATGTGGCCCTCGAGGGTGTTTTGTGGTGGGTGGTTGGAGTTGGGGTCTCAGAGGTTTTTTCCACCTTGGCAGCTCAGTGGTTCCCTCTGTGGGGTACAGAAACAGCCCAGGGGTGGGGATGGAGCCTGGGGGATCCTCCCAGCAGAATCCCCCTGTCCCTGTCCCTGTCCCTGTCCCTGTCCCTCGGGCAGCTCTGCCTGGCTGCTCCATAGGAACAGGGGAGCTGCTTTCCCTGCAGTTAAAAATAACTCCATTAATGGTGTTTGCTTTTGTGCCTCATGTCCCTCTGCTCTGAGCTGTGCCTCTGGAGAGGCTGGAACAGCTGGAAAATTCCCAGGAATTTTGGGGGATAACAGCGTTTTACGTTATTGTTTAGTGAGTCAAAATGTGACTTTTGACTGCTGGGTGAATCTTTATTAACAGGGGCACTCAGCACTGTTTCCCTGCTGTGATTTTAATTGCTGGATGAGGTGTTTTTGTGAGATATTTTGGTTGTGCTTAGGTATTTCTGCTTTTAAGGGCGCACTCAAGTCCCTGGCTTGTGAAATTTGTACAGTCCCAGGTGAAAACCTTGTCTGGGCTCTTCAGGATCAGAGCTGCAGTCAAGTTGCCTGGACAGAAAGCAATAAAAATGTCAAGACCAGATGTTTTGTAAAAGAAAAAGGTCTCAACTCCTCCCTCTCAAAAGAAAGAAGAGTTGGTTACTCAATATTTATTTAGTAGATATTTTTCTGTCAGACCCCAGTGGAGATGGATGCTTGTTCTTAGTTTCACTGGGATATTTCCTAGAAGAATCTCGATGTTTAAACTTCTTTAGAAGTCTGGATTGGATAGATTTTGTCACATCAGCCCATGTTTCTTGTTCTGCACTGCTCAGCTGCTGCTCTGTGGTATTTCATCAACACACAGCAATAAAATTCCATGAAAATCCACACAGTGATGATGTTCTCACATCCATCACACACAACACATCAGCCTTTGGAGTTTTCAGGGACTTCTTTCCAGTTTCTTTACTTTGTTGGTTTTTTTCCTCACCACTACATCTATCTCTGCCTCTATCTCCATATCTTCATCTATTTATATATTTTACATAGGCCCATATCCATACTTCTTATCTCGATATATACATCACTCCCTCCTTCTTTCCCCATATACAGAGCTATGTCTCTATATATCAGTTATGTCTCTATGTCCATAGATCTCTCTACATGTATCTATTTATGGAAAAATCTGGAAATAGCCGGAGCAGACGCGCTGGGCTCGGCGGTGGATGAAGCGGGCCTGCCCCGCGCCGCTCGGCGCTGGATTGGCCGCCCTGGCCGGCAGGGCGGAAGCGGAAGTGAAGGCGGAAGTGAAAGCGGAAGTGGAACCGGAAGTGGCGGGGCGGCCATGCGGGCTCCGGGGCCGTGCGCGGAGTGCGGGGCTCGGGGCGCGGCCCGGTACCGCTGTCCGCGCTGCGGAACCGCTTAGTGAGCGAGGGACGGGGCGGGGGGGGGAGGCTGAGGGGAGAGAGGAGGAGGGAGGGGAGCGGTGAGGGAAGGATGAGAGCGCTGAGCGAAGCGGTGCGCGGCCCCTTTCTCACGCCATTGTCCCCACAGCTGCTCCGTGCCGTGCTGCCGGACCCACCGCGGTGAGTGCGGGCCGGGATAGGCCGGGACTAACGCGGGTCTATCGCGGGTCTAACGCGGGTCTGTCCGCAGAGCGCTGCGCTGCCGAGCCCCGGCAGGAGCGGCCCCGGCAGCGGGAGGCGGCCGGGCAGGGCCCCACCCCGGACCCCACACACGGCCCCTGGGCCCTGGAGGACATCCTGAGCGAGGAGGACGAGCACGACCGCGTCCCGCTGGAGAAACTCAAACTCCTGGGTAATTCGCGGAATTGGGGCGGGTGGAGCTGCAGCTTATCCCAGCCTAAAAGCGTTCCAAGTTTGATCTGGCCCTTTGGAGGTTTGTTTGCAAGGTAAGGGTGGCCTCAGGCACGTCTGGAACTTTGATTTTTCCCTCGTTGCAGGGGAATCAGAGGAGCTGAGGGATTTGCTGCTGAACCCCCACCTGCGGCAGCTGCTGCTCACCATCGACCAGGCTCAGGACAAAAGCTCCCTCATGAGGAGGTTCATGCAGGAGCCGCTGTTCGTGGAGTTTGCAGATTGCTGCCTGAGCATTGTGGAGCCTCCTGAGAAGGAGAACGTTCTCCCCGAGTGAGCTGCTGTGGGAATGATTTTATTTTTGACCTCGAGATTTTTATTTTTTGTGAGGTTTTCCAGCAGCCAGAGTTGCTCCACTGTGTGTCTTGGCTGCTTTGGCCGTGGATGTCAGTGCTCTGATTTCAGTTTAGAGCTGGCAAAGGGGCAGGGTTGTGTTGGGACACATTTTTAGATCCTGGGGGCTGAACTTGCTATTCTGCTTTCTGTTGGCAGAGAAATTCTGGCAGCCACGGGAAATGTTGCTTCACAGTGACAATATTAAATATATTGACATTTATTTTAATCCACGAGTACTCTGAAATGCTTTTGTTCGCTAAAGGTTGTTGGGAAGGGTCAGACACCTTGAGAGAGCATTGAGCAGTTTATTTTAAATGACATACACAGAGCAGCTGAACATTTTCAAGATCCATGAGCAACAAAGGGAGGGTACAGGGCACCCCTGGTGAGCCCCTGGGCAGGGTGGTGCTGTTTGGGGAGCTCTGCAGGCACCTGGCAGCTGTGAGGGCTCACAAATTTTGGTTCTGTAGATAAAAGCAACAGCCCAGCCTTGCTTTTCCCTGAGACATCTGCCCTTAGTGCTGCAGCTGGCTGTTCCTCACTCCCTTGGGGACACTCGTGGTCAGTCAGGACGGTTGCACCTCTGAGAACCCAGCAGGAATCAGGAATATTTGCATTATTTGCTCTCTCATGAGCAGCCTCTGGCTCGTGCAGGCAGTGCCAGCAGCGTTCAGTTCAAGTATTCATTGCTTCAAGCACCTGATCTGTTTGGATTGATTTGTTCCCATAGTGTTGATATTTCCTGTAACGTGTGGGGTGAGGAGGAGCTGCCCCCACACACCCTAAACTGAATTTAATGTCTATTATAATGTGTATTATGCTGTGTATTACATTCCATCCCGTTGTATGGACAAGGCAGCGCTGTGGAAGCTCTGAGGTAGCAGCAGAAGTGGACGTTGAGTGATTGGAAAGCAGCAGCTTGCAGAGAGCCCTCCCTGGAGGCCGAGGCCAGCGCGGCAGGGCTATGTGGGCAGGAGTTCCTTTCTGTCCAGCAGGATTTGGTTGAATCCCGTGATGGAAAACGCCCCAGTGTGGGGGCTGACGTTGGCAAAGTGCAGGGGGGACCTCCTGCAGTGGAACTTGACAGAGCCCTGCAAGGACAAGAGGGGGAGAGTTTTCAGACAGATGTGCAGCTGATTTTATTATTCCCATTTAGTTCTTGAGTATATGAACCACTGGATGAGGACTGGGAACTCCTCCAGAGGACTCCACTACAAATGGATTTAAGAGAAATGGTCACAACAGAAAATGTCAGTGCTGGGAATGGAACTGAAATCAGCTCAAACTCTGGAGGTTGGAGTCTCAGCACTGAACCTGGCCCAGCTTGCAGTAGCTGTGAGCTTTTGCACAAATTTGATGCAAACACAAAAATGTTTCCCCCCAGACCCAAAGGTGATTTGTAACTGCAGTTTCTGAGGGAAGCCAGTGCCAGCTAATGGGAAATGCTATCCCAGAGTGTTCCCAAGCTCGTGGCAGCCCCGGGTGCTGCAGACAGGAGGGAGGGGTGGGTACCTGTGGGAGGGCTCTGATGGAGGTGATGCCACAGCCCAGGTGCTCCCTGGAGCCCTCCCGCAGCCCCCTGAGGCAGCTCAGCAGCTCCAGGGCCCGCCGGGGCCCCGTGGCTCTGACAGGGGCAGCAGCCAGTGCCAGGCCCAGGGGCCAGGACTGCACGACAGCCTGCAGGGGCCACCTCGTGTCCAGAGAACAGGGAGGGCTGGCCAAGGAAGCTCCAGGAGCTGGGAACTCCTCTCCTTCCCCCTCGTCCAGCTCTGCTGCTGCCAACGCGGCCGCTTTTGCCTAAAAAAGACACAGAACAAGAATATTCTCAAAACGTGCTAGACACAGCTTAGGACTGCAAAACTGAGAGGCTAAAACAGAGGGAGTCAGGAAGGACAGCACACCCCAGTTTCCATGCAGGTAAGGAATGAGATATTTCTGCAGGATAAAGCAGAAGCAGCTGTACAGGACTGGCATCTCCTGTGTTCGTCAGCTGGAGAAGAGTTTCCTGGAGCACTGGGTTTGTAGTTCTCAGAGTTGCTACTTTTTCTCAGACACTAAAAAGCCTCAGTGGCTCCTTTCCAGTGCTCTCCTGTCCCCCATACTCACTTTCCATCTCCTCCAGTGACGCTGGATGGCACCAGCAGCCCTGCGGATCCTCTGGAAGCGACTCTTGGCCAGCCAGGAACGAACAGCTGAGGATTGAATGGGGACAAACCTGAGAGAGAGAATCTGGCAGAGAAGGCACTTGCCCACCTGTGCCACTGGAATCCCCCAGTGTGACTGGAAATGTCCCTTATTGTGTTATTTCATCCCCACTCTTAGCAAGTCACCTGCTTGGATGAGAGTTGCAGAGCGTTTCTCCTTTGCTGTTTTCTTCTCTTTAAATCTTCTCCAACAGCACTGAATGCAAAATGCTTTCTCATTTAACACCTCAGCTCTCCTGCCTTCCAGGAGCTCCAGCTGCAGTGGGGAACAGGAGTCTGGAGTTAGGGATGGAATTGTGCTCACAAATCTTCCTCTTTTACAGCCTCTTGGTGTTTGTCAGGGGACCACAGCCTCACTCCAGTGTCCCATGACTGCTGGGTTAGGTTTGGAAAGTGGCAGCACTTCATTAGTGCTTTTTAGGTAACAAAGCAATGAAAATGGAAGTTTTTGGGGAGGAAAGTGGAGCCTCCCAAAGTCCCAGCACAGCAGGTTCACACCCAGCTCCACTGAGGGGCTGCTGCCTCTTGCAAAACTTGGCAGAAGTTCCTTCTCTCTTTCCCAGGGAAGCTGTGCAGGCCTGTTGGAGCAGCCAGATCTGTCACCTGGAGCTAAGGAAAGCTGCCATCCTTACTGGAATTCTGGCTATTCTAGACACAAGTGCAGCTCCTTGTCCACTGGCAGCACAGAGGCCATTACACAAAGAGCTTTGCAGAGCTGGATTCTGATGGGTGCTTGATAGAGTTTAATCATTGGATGGAAAATGCCCAATTCTGGTCAAGCTGGCTTGGCAGGAGTTTTGCCTCCACCATCTGTGCCAGAATGGCCCTGAGGCAGGAACAGCACTCACCACAGAACTGGCCATGAACACTTTGGTTTTGCCACAGTAGACTGAGGAGATTTCTGCTCCATTCCCTGTTTCCTGAGCAGGGGTTTGTCCCCTAACAGCTTCCTGAAGGATCTCCAGAACAGCAGCACGTGGTGCTTTGTCATCATCCATCACTGCAGTCTCACCTGGAAATGAAGCATTGAGAAGGCATCACAAAATTTGGAAATCAGGGCCAGGGAATTGTCTTTGCACTGAGATTTCTTGGCCATTTAGAGGGGAAACACCTGCAGCAAGAGGGGAGGAGGAGATGGCTGACAGCACTCGATCCTGCTGTGTTTAAGGCTAGAATGTGACAGCACAGATTCCACCGGGTGCCAGCAACCAAAAAAGCAGTGTGGGGTGTTTTAACTGGGCTGTGGTTGGGTGCTGCCTTCTCATCTGTTCTCCACAGGTAAATTTGTCATTTGGGGTAGATCTAGACTGAAACAGGGAGGGCTCAGCTGTTCCCCCATTCCAAGCATCCTACTTGGAAGCACGAGAAAGCAGCAGCAATGCAATTTAGAACAGACTGAGCAGCTCAGGCCTAAGGAAATCACATTTAATACTCAAAACTCAAAGCTGTGGGATCAAAGAACAAAGGCAGGGAATTGCAGCCTTAATGTACTGAAAAGTGCAGGAAGGGGAAACAAATTCTGCACAATTGTACAGCTGTAACAGGGCACTGGGAGCAGCTACAGGGTCCTGTACTGAGCAGGAATTTATGGCAGCAATTACAGGTTATTAAAGCTATTTCTGAGACACAGTGCACAATTTTTTACATTACAGACAGGTCAGCCAGATGAATCTCTTTGGAAATAGAAACAGACTTAATTCAGATCTGGAACAAGAGATTGTTGCAGGAGTTTCTGCGTGCACAGGGCTGGAAGGGTTTTGCATCATTCCATCCTGGATACTGTTTGCTTTTCTGCTATAAATATTTCTAAGGAGATGAGAGCATTTTAAGGTCCTGAAAACAAATAGAAGCAATTCTTGCATACAGGAAGACATCTGGTGGCTCTGATGGTGTTCATGGGGCTGGGCTGATAAGGGAACCAAAAGCTATCCCCGTGTTTGGGCAATTGTTTTGCTTTGTTTGCAGCTTATTACCCCCTGAAGATAAAAAGGACTAAAAACCTATCACAAAGAGGCTTTGCAGTTAATGGATTTGTAATTGAGGGGGAAAGATCCAGTGTGTAAGTAATTCTCCAGCCTGCACTTCCTTACTTCACCCCATTTCCACACAGTGAACAGATTTCCACCAATTTTACTCATCTGGCCCTGCTTCCCACAGCTGCTGCTTATTGAACAGACCCACTGGGTGAAGAGGGGATTCATTTGCGGGGCAGAAAGGGGCTGCAGTAACCTTCAGTATTAAATGTAACCACCTGATGAGCTCCTCCTTTCAGGGGTTCATAGCAAAGGCATTACCTGTAGGCTGGATTGTGTTTGTTAAAGTCCATCCTCACTCTTGCTTAGAAAAAGAGAAGTTTGCAAAAGGTGGAAGAAGCAGCAGAGTCCAGGTAAGCTGGAAGGTCAGTGGTTCAGCAAGAAAACAAGGTGGGGGGGAAAGAAAGGAAGGAGAAGCAAGATAAAGCAAAAGGTAAGTGGTTTTCAAGTCTACTAAATAATCAACTCTAAATCAAATTATTTTGGGTGAGGGGAACCCCAGAGACCACTGTAACTGTGATTGTTCCACTCAGGAAGAACACAGAAAAGCAGCAGTGAGGGGACAGATTTTAAGTGTTAAGCAAATTAGAAACTCAGGTTGGTGACAGGTTAAAGAAGTATTTTGAGAATAGTGGTGAATACAGTAATTATCTGGTCTGGGTGATACCAAATGGGGGCAGTGACGATTTTACTTGATAGCAAAGGGATTACCTGAACAAACTTACCTTTTTTCTCAGCAGGATGAGAGCTGCTTTTACCCCACACTCTCTTTTTACTGGAGCCCCAGGATTTTCTCAGTAGTTCGTAGCGCTCAGTGAAACTTTGGAAAGGGATCCTGAGAGACAAATGTGCAGGGAATTCCAGGCAAGAATCATTACTGCAAATAACTGATCCTTTTTGCTGTATTGGTAAATAACTGTTCCTTTTTGCTGTATTGGTAAAGAACTGTTCCTGTTTGCTGTATTGGTAAAGAACTGTTCCTGTTTGCTGTATTGGTAAAGAACTGTTCCTTTTTGCTGTATTAGTAAAGAACTGATCCTGTTTGCTGTATTGGTAAAGAACTGATCCTGTTTGCTGTATTGGTAAAGAACTGATCCTGTTTGCTGTATTGGTAAAGAACTGATCCTGTTTGCTGTATTGATAAATAACTGTTCCTGTTTGCTGTATTGGTAAAGAACTGATCCTGTTTGCTGTATTGGTAAATAACTGTTCCTGTTTGCTGTATTGGTAAAGAACTGATCCTTTGAAGGGGGAAAATTCCATAATGGCTTTGTGGATCCAGTGCATGGGATGCAAACAGAAAGTACAGAACTTCTGAAGAAATTCAGATTTCCCACTAACAGTGACTGTAGCAAAGCCTAGGGAAGAACTGTGCTTGGATATGCTGATGGTGCAAAATATTTGGGTTTCCTGCTTATAAGCTCTTCTGAATAAGTAAATGCCACTAATTGCTATAGAAATGGATTATGCTGAAGAAGCTGAACTTACCTGACTGGGAAACCTGCTGCACTGATGGTGATGGCTTCCACTATTCCACAGGCCTGGAGCTGGCTGAGAACCTGAGGCACAAGTTGAGATGGTTTAGACAAACCTGACTTTTGTGGAAGCTGCTCCTTGTGTGCCCTGTCCTGGGCATGCACAGCCAGCAGTGCCCAAACCCAGCAGGGTGTGAAAAGCCAGAGTTGGTATTTCCATGCTCACTGTTGCTATTTCCATGCTCAGCAGATTCCAGGGGTGTTTAAAGCCTGATTGCCCATCAGATGAGCTTCTCTAGTTACAGCTTTAGCATCTGCTGCTCTGCTCCCCAAGCTGCTCAGCTTCCTGGACTCCAGGAAGGAGCAGAGTTTTGGTTTGAAGGTATTTGTGTGCCCAGGGCTGCTCAGATCAACCCCATCTGTTTGAAGGGCTGGGAGGGCAGCACCCCAAATCACCCCAGCAACAAGCAAGGTGCAGCTGGAAGAGCTGCTGTGCTTGGGAGCTGGTTTGGACAAGCAGTGACTCTGAAAGGGTGTTTATCTCAAAGGAGAAAGAGCTGTTTCAAAGTGTGCTGTGAAAAGAGCTTTGCAAGTGACTCAAGATCCTAAGAAACCCAGTGCAAAGGTTTTGGAAAAGTTACCTCTTCTGTTCTGAAAGTCATGGCCATGCAGTCGGCGTTAGGCTTGATGCAGCGGATGTAATGGGGGGTGGTTCTGCTCAAAATCTCCATCAGATGTTCCAGGGAGCTCTGCAGGAAACAAACACAGGGTTCAGCAGGGCTCCTCCTCCTCCTCAGGGATCTTCCATCCACCCCGTGAAGCTGCTCTTGGCCAGGATGGCTTTGCAGACTCCGTGTTGGAGCATTTCTACAGGACAGCCTGAGCTAAAAATCCACTCTGTGGATGCCTTCATCAAATTGTTGATGGTAAATCCAGGAAGTTTCCAAAATTACAGCAGAAATCTGAATAGGATGTACCTTGAACTTGGACACCACTGTAACAACAGCTGGTCTGTTCTGGGTTTTGGTGTTATTTTGGTTCTTTTCTGTCACAGGAAATAATTTTTGAAGCAAAGGGTCCTTTGAGTTCTGCAAAACGTGGACCAGCTCTGGTGGAACAGCATCCTGCAAACAGACATGACCTGTCAGTATCTGGACCTGGCAGGCACCTGCACCTCTGAAAAGAACTAAGAATTCCACATACAGAGATAGAACAGCATTTCTGATGCCAAATTTGATGTGACCACAGCTGCAGTTTCAAATCTGATGATGTGCATTCATTCCTAGTCAGATTTAGGAACAGAAAACAATGTTTGGCTGAACATTCAGCAAATTCAATCCAATGTACAACTGCTCCCAACACTGTTCTTGTTCCACAGGGTAAGTGAGCTGCAACTCTCAGATGTGGTTTAATCCCTGAAGGACAGACTGCAGCAGACATTAGAAGTATTCCTTTGAATTAAGAGATGGTGTTTTATTGCTAAATAAATAACAGCACTTGCTGTAATTGCTGGCGATGTCAGAGCTGAGAAGGGACCCTCCTCTCTGCAGATTATTTCACATTTCAGTTATTCCCTGATGGCCAGAATTTGAGTACTTTCAGCACTTCTCAGTAGTTAAGCCTGTGCTCTTGTTTCTCATAAATTTAGCTGAATTTTTTTGGGAATTAAGTGCTGTATTTGTAGTTATAAAAATACCCTGATGCCATTAACAATTCTGCATCCCCCAGGAATGGAAGAAGCCCTGATTTGGTGATGGTTCACTTCAAGCTCAGCTCAAAGGTGTAACAAAGCATCTGCTTGTGCCAGTGGTGGTTCAGAGAACATCACCCACTTTTATGTGGCCTGAAGGATTTATTTGCAGCAAGGTATGTCCAGTACCCAGCACTGAATGTATTTATAAGTGGTGCTTTGGTTTAAATCATTTCAGGTCTCTAAGATACTTTTAAGATTTTTTCAAACATCTCTTTTCACACATACTTACCTTATTTTTCTCCACCATTGCTGCCAGCTGATAGCAGACTTTGCCAGCATAATGTGAAATGATAAAGTTGGGCTTCTTACTAAACTTATCTCGACTTAGACACTGATTACTGGACAAGGCTTTCTCAATCCTGGTTTGGAACAGGTCACTGTTGGAGGGTCTGTTCAGACGACACTCCTGCAAAGGACACACAGTTGCAGCATCTCTGATCTGTCCCAATGAACTGATTCTAAAAGCTACAACATTTAAAACTTCAATTATAAGCCATTTTACCTTCAGAGCTGCTTTGAGTATGCAAGGCCTGAAATATTGGGAAGGAAGGGAGGGAAAGAAGTAATTGAGGCTTCATATTTGAATCAGAACATCCAGGATCAGAGGGGAAAAGACAACTCAGAACAGAAGGAAGAATGGCATTTTCTGAAATGATTTTTCTGAAACTGAAGCCCTGCAGAAATTTTATAGCTGACAGGTTTTCTGTTAATTTACTGTTTGTGTTTTCTTTGGTGGTGTGGGATAAAGGCAGGAAACTGGGGCCA
Organism: Acridotheres tristis; assembly: GCA_037013685.1. NCBI lineage: Eukaryota > Metazoa > Chordata > Aves > Passeriformes > Sturnidae > Acridotheres > Acridotheres tristis. The sequence continues at coordinate 9,281,999 of CM072906.1, forward strand.
AAAAGATGAAGAGTTTAGATCACACTTACCTCATTCAGCAAGGAAAAAATGCTGAGAGGATTTCCCTCTATCAGATCCAAGCAGTTCTGGTTATCCTGGTAGTTTATGAATGACCACTGCAGGCCTTCAGCTGCATATTCTTCCTGATGGGAGAGGGAAGGGATTATTCTGCAGCAGAGGGCACCAGAGCTCAGAACTCTGTGCCTTGGGCAGCTGATCCAGGTCCTGTGTGAGGAGTTAATCCCAGCTCAGCTTCAGGTCAACACCAAGCTTGAGAAAAAAAAACTCACATGAGGATATTCTACCCCAGGTGGCTTTTGGGTGTGGATCAGAACCTGCTGGAACAATTTGTCTGAGGATTTGGGAACCCCATGGATTTATCAGAGTGAGCTGTAAGGCTGCTTTAGAGAGCAAACAAAGGCCACAGTCACACAAAGCCTCTCCTGGCTGTGCTGAGATTTTCCCTGAAGGACAAGGAACAAGCAGAACTCCTTCCTTGGACTGGGACACAGCCCTAACCCAGCCTTTGTGTGCCAGGCTTTACTAACTGGGCTCCATTTAAAGCAAAGCCTGATCTGAAAGGAAGTGCAGAGAGATACTGGCTGGAATAATTGGTACAATATTTATGCTGAATTACAGGACAAACTGTCAGCAGTGTTTAACAAGCACAAGCTCTGGGCAGTTATTTGAAAAGCCTCCTGCCAAAAGCTTGCTCAGCACAGCCACTAATGGCATTTAAGTGGTTTGGGGGACAGCCAGATCCAGAGGTAAGAGGGCAGGCAGGGAGTGGGAGGGGTGCTATAAACAGAGGTCATGGAGCCGTTTCAAGCAAAGCAATTGTGTGCTTGAACTTGCTTTCCATCTTCCTTGACCATTAACCCCTGGCATGCTGACCAGGGCAGGCAGGGAAAGCAGCCTGGCAATAGCAAAAGCAGAGTTTGCAGTCTAAGAAATACTTATCTCCTGAATAAATTGATAAAACCCTGCTGTGAGGCAGGAGGTGCCAGCACTCTGGTGCCATAAAGAAAAGAATTCCCCTGATTCCAGGTAATGGCCAAGAGCATTTTGGTAATGGATCTGCAGTGGGAGGGGTAGAGCAGCAGCCTGGCAGGGAGTCTGCACCTTGCAGGGCACTCAGATGAGAGCTGCAATTAGCAGTGTGAGACCAGTGAGGGACTGCATGGTGCAAAAAACCCTTTCCCTGCTGTGAAACACCAGCCTTTGTGTCCCTCCTTACTCAAAGATAAAAGCTGCTGCACACTGGGGTTGGTTTGGCTGGGTTCAGGGAGCTGTGCCCCCGTGGCAGGAGGCCTCCACAGGTCCCACGTGCTCAGGTGTGGGTGGCAAGGTTCTGGTGGGCTCTGCCTTCACACCAAGCTCAGCCCAGAAGCTCCACTCTTTAGGGACTTGATGCTTCATGGCTGTAAGCACAAACTTCCAAGAGAATCTCCATTCAGGCTGCACTTGCCCCAAGAATTTAGTCTCAAGTGTTCAGCTCTTTGAGGAAAAGCAAACAGTCTGGCAGGCAGAGATCCAATGGAGCTGGGAGCAGATTTCCAATCCCCAAGAGGCAAAGCTGTGTCATTCCAGCTGCCCCACACTCCTCTCCTTACAAAGCCACTGTTCCCTCCCCCTGCCTTCTGTGGCATTACTGACTGAAGGTTCCATCTGACCACGGGCACAGCAATGCAATTAAAGTGACAAAGAGATGCTGTTTTAAATCAGATATTGAAGATTTGATCTTCAGTTTGGGGTATTACCTGCTGTGCCTTCAGGTAGTGAGCTACAAAATGCTGCTGCAGTTTCTCGTTGGCATAATTAATACAGAGCTGCTCCAAGTTGTTTTCAGGGAAGGCTTCAAACCCATAAACATCCAACAAACCTGGAAGGAATGTGGGAGGACAGAGAGCTGTAGTTTAGGAGCAGCTTGGAGGGCTGCTGGCCCCTGAGTTAAACCAGGGTGGGATGTCCATACCTATGAAGCTGCTCCACACTGAGGGGTCTGTGTAGATGTTTTCATTTATGACCAAAACCAGCCACTCAAACAACCTGCAGACAGCAACAATGGGATTAGCTGGAAGCTGCTTGCTTGCAATAATCAGAATTGTTTCTTTTACTGCTGTTTCCATCAGTGTCACTTAGAAGGAAGAGGAATTTCTGATTGTGCTGCCATGAAACAGCAGCAAGTAAATCCCATCCCCTGCCAGAAGTCACCTGGATTAGCACATCCTTACCTGGCATAGATGACTTTGGCCAGGCAGTCCCTCCTGGTCTCACACTCAGCTCTGGAGCAGGGCTTCTTGAACATTTGCTGCTGTTTTCCAGCAGTGATTTTTCGAATCCTTAAAGATTCCAGGAGTTCCTCCACAGGAATCTGGAGCAGATCTGCCGTGGTCTTCACAGACTCTTGTTCAGGAGGACAAACAGTGCAAGGTTACCTGGTGTGTTCACACCTCTGAAGGAATGGAAGGTCTAGAGATTGTGTAGAAAAATGCCAATTCCATCAGCTCTCCAACTTAAATGTGGATTTTGGATCTTTCTACCTAACCTTGGGAGTAAGATTTGCAAAAGCAGGCTCTTAATTTGGATGTAGAGTGCCTCTAGAATTTCAGGTCCTTTCTTTAAAATGAAGGAATACCAGAAAAAGCTGGAAGTTTGCCACACTAAAGTTGTTTTTCTCTCTAGGGGTGTCTTTGTTAGTTGTTCATCTCTTTTGAGCAGAGACCTCTAAATCCAGACAGACAAATCAAACAGTGATGACCAGGAAAAAAGCAGAGATTTGGAGTTAGAAAGGAAGTGTAGAAGAATGAGTATTTGCTGACAAAGCATTTAAAATATTTCTCAGCTGAGCTGTATTCAAAATTATTTGAATATTAAGCACTTTGACTTCAGAACATGTGACATTGTAGCAGGAAACTTCACCATTCAGGGCAGTCTTAGCTCTGAAGGAAATCCAGATCCACAAGGCTCCTAAAGACATGCAGAACAACCTCTACTTATGCTGGAATTTAACAGGTTTGTTGTCACTGGCTTTTGGTCTTTATCATGAAAACTTCCAAGCTTTGATGTGAAAAGCCCTGCTCTCCCTGTGGCTCAGATTTCTGCCAGCCCTGTGATGGCAGAGTAAGATTACAATCAAGAGCCAAGGTTCTGCCAACAATCCTGGAATCACTGGGTAATGCTGCAGTTGCCCTGACCTGTCAGGGATGGAAATTATCTCTCAGGGCAGAGGAGCATTAGGTTTTTGTTTGTTCATAAAAACACACCTAAATTTTGGGTTGCTCATGGCCTTGATTGTGTCCTATCAGCAGGAGAGTTATTGTTCAAATTCCTTAAGAATTCTGAATTAAATGAAGAAATTAAATGAATTCAATAGTTTAAAATGCAATAAATTCAATACAGTTTAAACAAATCTATTAAATTTAAAAATTAAGTTATTAATAATTAGACTTATTAGTAGTTAAAAGGAATTAATAATGGAAAGTACTAACAGTTAAAATTCCTCAAGTGAAAATTCAGTAGATTTAATAATTTTTAATACGTTTAATAAATGTTAAATTAACTAAATAAAGGTAAGAATTCTCTCCATTCTCTCCCTAATCCTTTCCCTTGGGCATCTGCACTGAACAAGGCTCTGGAGCATGGCATGGTTGTTGCCTCACCTTTGGTTTTGTCTTCCAGTTCACAAGGCTGAGATTCATCCACTGGATTAGAGAACTGAACATTCCCAAGGTGCAGAAGGGCTGATAACACCTGGAATACAATCAGGAGTTTCTCAGGACAGCTCCCCCCAAGGCAGTGTCCCCTTCAGCCCCAGGAAAAGGCCATTCACAACATTCCTGCACAAAAAGGGTCCCAGACTTCTGTGTGGATCCCAATTGTGCAATCCCTGAAGGCAAACTGAAATTCAGAGGTGCAGACTTTTAGTTCAGATCTAATCTTTGGCTGTGTGGAGCCTGATGTGGAGCTGAGGGCTCTCCAGTGAGGAGCAGGAACTGTGCAGAGTGTCAGGGATTGATTCCAGCAGCAATCCCACCACCCTGGGACATCCCAACATCCTCAGCAGCCTCCTCATGCTGTCCCTGCTGTGGAGCTGACCTTGAAAATATTGCTCTGCGTGGCGTGGCCGATGCCCAGGTGGAACATTGCCCCTCTGGTCACCTCGAAGCAGTCCTCTGAAAAGCCAAAGAGTGCTCTTGAAAAAGCCAAGCACACAAACAGGGACAAGCAGAACATCTCAGCACATCCAATCCAGCTGGAATGGTCAGTGGAGAGCAGGGAAACTGTTTGGGTAAATCCCACACACAAACCAGAGAACCAACCCACTGGGTTTTTTGTGCCTCTGTCAGGTGAAGCACATGCAAAGACAAGACAATTTCTGAACAAAGCCACAGAGATGCAAATTTGCCAGGCCAGAACCAGCTGTTTTAAGCCAGGTGACTGATTTTTAACTTTAAGGTTTTATAGTGCCAAAGGAAACTTAAAAAGAATCCCATTAATACAGGTGGCTTTGCAAAACCTCTGCTGTTGGCTGACCAGGGGATTGAACAGGGTGAATTTCTGCCTGCCTCCCTTTCAAGTTCCAGCCATTATTAATGGATTGATTAATTAGTCAGTGAAACTAATCTTTACCATCTAAGTTTCTTTCAGCATTTGGCAGCCAGTGGTACTCAGCCCCTTCTGGAAGGTTCCACTCCAGCCTCTCCTCTGCAGTAGCACCTTTTGTGATCTGGAGACACAAAACAAGGTAAAAATTGAATTCTGCCTTTGGTGTTTACAGCTCCCAGACAGTGAAGAATAGCATACTGGGAGGATGATTTAATTTGGAAGCCTGGGAGACAGGGAAACTGGTAATTATTAAAAGTTGCAACTGTGCTAAATCTGGTGATTTCATCCCTGCTGTGTGTCAGAAATACCCAGCAAAATTAACTGAAGGCAAACCTGATAAAAAATGTGGAAGTTTCTTTCATTGGGGGCCTGATAGGCAACTCTTGTTTTCTCCAGAAGGAAAGTCTGGATAGAAGCACCAGTCAGATGATGGAATCTAGAGAGGGAAAAAGAGCAAAGATTTCAACAAAACCTCTTCACAGAATCCAAGAGGGGTTGTGCTGTTCTGAGATCAATTGACTGGGAATGCTTTGCAGTTCACCTTCAGTTTTGTTCATATTTTATTCAGAGTTCTTAACTACATCTCTCTTTTTCCATTGCTCTCTTTTAGAGATCAGGGTGAGAGCTTGCAGGAAAAAAAAAAAAGAAAGGAAAATAATAACAGTTTAAGCTGCCAGCAAACCAGAATACACTCTAAAGACATAAAATATTCTATGGCAAAATTAAGAAGTAAGCTTTAAAGGAACAAGATAACAAAGATTTAAAGGAAGAAAACAACAGGTAAGGTTTTACACAGTCATTCTTACCTGTCTAGCTGGAGCTGGATGTATTTCCCAAACCTGCTGCTGTTGTTATTCCTCAGGGTGCAGGCGTTCCCTGTGAAATTGCCAGTGGCAGACACAGAACAATCAGAGTGGTCCCACTCTGCCATGCAGCACACACAGGGATTTAGGGAGATCTGTAAATAGCTCCAGTATTTGAAGAGTTTCTTTTTAAGGAGAGAACCAAGGGATAGCTTAGACTCGTGTGGGAACAAAGGAGATTTCCCACAGTGGCCATGATTTTAGTTTGTTGTTAAAAAAACCACGTTTACCAAATGCTTCCATGACAGGGTTGGAATCCAGAACTCTCTTCTCTATCCTTTCCACAGTTTCGTTGCCTTCAGGGGAGATAACTGAGGCAGCAACAGAGGCATAGAACTTCATAAGGCAGCGAGAGGTCCAGGTCTGCAAGAGAGAGATCTGACAGGAGCTCTTTGTTTTTAACATGTTCTCAGTCCTGTCAGTGGAGCTTCTGCAAGCACTGAGTGCAGCTGGAGGGGAGGCTGAAGAGAGGAACTGTGTCAGGTTTAGAGTTCTGGTTCAGTGGAAACCCTGTGCCACAGACACACATTTCAGTGCTGCTGCTGCTGCTGCAGTGGGAGTGCTCTGCTGAATGGCACTTCCATCGAGGCACCACTGTCTGCAAGCTCAGCCAGAAGGAACAGCTTCTGCCTTGGGATGGAATGAATGTGAATGGATTTTGAGTCATTAACATTCAGCAAAGCATCTTGTTCTTGGGTTTAAAAATACCCTCAGCATTGTCCTGAGCAGGGATGGACCATCACAGCAGGGCCAGGGCAGGAGCTGAATCCACTGCTCTGAGTCTTGCTGAGACTCACACGAGCTCCCTGACAGAGCAGGCTGAGGCATTAACTCAGGTGCAATTCCTGCTGAATGATTCAATCCCAGCCCTCCAGAAATGACAGATGTCACCTGAAGAGCTGCTATATTAAGCAGAGTGTGTTTAACTGCAGCAATCACTTAATGCTTCACACACATTTCAAGAGTCGTGCTGGGCAGATTGGCTACGTGCTGTGTCAGAGGGGTTTTTAATTCATCTTTGCTCATTCACTGCACTACTCTGCACTACAAATCACTGGCAGAGCTCAAAACTTGAGAGCAATGTGATGGAAAAGCATTTCCTTACCTTCCCAGCACCACTTTCTCCACTCACAATGATGGACTGGTTCACAGGGTCCATCTGCTTTTGGACATTCCTGTAGGTTTGCTCAGCCACTGCAAAGATGTGAGGTTTTAAATCCTGGCAGTGAAAGAGAATATTCATATTTAAGAGTACAGTAACCACACAGTTCAACAGCAATGGATAGCAAAGGTCATCTCACATTTATCTGAAAACAGCACTGCACTTTTAACAGAATAATTCACTAGAAATGGGGTTTATCCTGCAGGAGTAGTTTGCTCAGATATGTTTGGAGCAGTTTGGCACCTGGGCTCTGCAGAAGGACAGTGATCTCAAACACAAGGGTTACCTGAGGACAAAGTGCAACGTGGTACTCCCTCATGAGCTCAGGTGAGTAGAGGCAGGAGAAAGGCTGGAAAGGATTTAAAGCCACCAGGCTGCAGCCAGCATTTGTATAGAACAGGTTGACTCTGTATCTTGCTTGAAGACATTTCAGAACTGAAAAGCAACACCTTCTGTCAGCACCTTTTGCAAAGTGTGTTTGACTCCTGCTGTGCCTGTTTGTAACAGAAGTCTCAGGTGTGTTACCTACCAGGTTTAAAAGAGAAATGAGGTGATCAAGAGAGTGATGGAGGTGTAAAATACATAACTCCTGTGTTAGTGGTGTTAATGCAGTGAGAGCAGGAGCTGCCACGTGCCAGTGGCCAGCAGGGAAAGGGAACCCTCAGCAGACACTCCCTGGCTGCTCACCTGTCCTGGTTGTCACTGGATTCACTTTCGTGAGGTCATCAAAAAGATGCAGCTTTTCTTCATCACTGAGGAAGGCTCTAACTTCTTCTTCAAATGATTCACTGAGGTCATTCAGGATGACAGGATCTTCCCTTTGGCCGTTTTCCTGGAGGGGATGTCAGATCAGCACCAGTGAAAGGTGAAAAGCTGGACTTTCACCTCATCCCCTGTTCTAGCTCTTCCCCTGCTTCCATGGTCCCTGAAGCTCAGCCCCAGCAGGAGCCAGACCTCAGGATGTGTGAGCTATTCCTGCTCCCAGCTGCCCTCCTCCTGCTCTGAGGTTAGAAAGGTGCTCTGCCTGTGGGCAAAGGCCCCCAGAGAAGGTGGCCTCGGGCTCACACTGCAGTTCTGCACAGACACACACCATCTTCTTGCCACTGGCTCATTTCTAAGCCTCTGCATGTCATGCATTCAATCCAAGCAGTGCCCTGGGCTCAGGGAAGCAGGAAGGGCTGGCTGCAGGTACAGCTGGAAGCCCCTGCAGGCCAAAACAAATGCAGCTTTCCTAGCAGAGACTCTCATTTTCAGGGTGAAAGCTGCAGAGTGCCCACATCACAGCCAGGGCAGAGGAATGGTGCCGGGGCAAGAGCTGCCCTGCCTTAGCTGAAGTTTTGTCCCCTCTGAATCACTTAAAATATTCACATCTCAGCCTCTGGGCTCCTGTGTCCTTGACAACACTATTTGGAAGGACACACTTGTTGTATGTAATGGAAAACCAGCCAGAAGAGAGACTCCAGGACCTGTTTGCCATTTCTGGGGAAAGGAGAAGCTAGAACAGAAAATGAGGAATGGAAAAGACACCAGTCTTGATTTTTGCATTCTATACATTCCTCTTCTGATCTTCTCTTTGACAGGAAGTTCTCCAAACTATCCCTTCTCACCTGTACCACAAGTTAACCAATAAACAGCATCACCTTGCTTATACAGAAAATGCTAAATTTAGTCAGCAGCATTCCCACTATGTGAGCTGAGCTCATTAATTTAGGGGAAATGCACTGCAAACCCGATTTAGCACGTTCCTGCAAAAAAAAAAAAAAGCTGCAACAGTGTAGGAGCATTTTTATCTTTTGCAGACAGCATAAGTAGTTCATTTCCAGTAATACAGAATTTTACACAGTAAGGGGGAAAAAAAAGCTTAGCAGTGCAATAAAGCACTGCCATCCAAGTGATTTCTGTTATTCTCCTCTGAATGAGCATGAAGCAGCTTGCTGCTGTCAGAGAACAGACACCACAATTAGGAAACACTCCACGGACCCAAGGAGTTCCTGCCAATTCCCCTTTCTCCCCGTGCCTCCCTGTGTTCCTTATTACACCAGGCAAGTTAAATATCCACTGTGAGACTGCAAGGCCTTGGTTCTGCTGCCCTGCTCAGCATCACTTCAGTTGAGATGATGATTGCTTAGGCAAAAGTAAAGGAATATTTGAAAATAAATCCCTACTCTTGTGTCCATTCATCTTCCTGAACAAACACCCTCAGGATGTGCTTGCTGCCTGCATTAACACCTGCCCTCTTAGAGCCCAGGGCACAATAAAAATCACGGCCTGGTGTCTCTAACACAGCTCAAACCCACACTAAATAGGTCCAGTCAATGCATGAAGCAGGGGTGAATATTCATTAGTAGTTACCTAATCTTGACTGCATGGAAATAAGCCAAGAATTCTCTCCTGGCAGTAACATTTAATTAGCACACACAGTTCCCGCTTTTCTTTTTACCTGCTTTGGCATCTTGTCCAGGCCTGTGGACGGGAGCACTGGAGAGGGCCTTTACTTGAGGGTACTTCATTCAAATCACACTGGAGAACGCTTAAATAAAGAAAATAAAAAGGCATTTAGATAAAAATAACTCTAGGCATGTCATTCTCCAGAGGGATCCACAAGCAGATTCCAAAGAATTCGGACAGAATTACTGATCCCAATGTGGCCCGAGTAACACTGGAGCTGGAAATGCTACCCAGAGTGATGGTCCTGTTCTGCTGCCCCTGCAAATAAAGCTTTTTTGGAGGGAATCATGTGTCTTCCCTTCCATCAGGAATAAAATGCTCTGCTTCTCTATAATAAAGCAAGTTTTCTTGGCGAGAAACTGCAACCACTTGTTACATTCCTCCTGTTTGGAGAAACAGGACAGACCTGAGGGTCTGATGGTGCCAGAGAAGCCAGAGCTTTGGGAAGGGGAATGACTCGGAGAAGTTTGTGTTGTTCCCTTCCTGTTTCCTCTGAAAATCCCTGGGAGCCAACCCAAGGTGAGTCAGGCGCTTTGAATTTCTGTGATAAACGCAGAGGTTCCAGTCACACACAGCCAGGAAGAATCCCGTCCTTCCTGCAGCTAAAGCTGCCATTACTCCCATTCCTTTTCTATTCTAATTACATTACATTCTAATTTTGTTCTATTATACTCTATTCTAATTTTGTTCTATTACACTCTAATTCTGGTTTAATTCTATTCTAATTCTCTTCCACTCGTCTTGCATTGTTACTCCTATTCCATGCCTCTTACCCCGGTATGAAAACACCACTTGGGAGCCAGCCCCAAACTCGTGTCCGACCCATCCCGCTGTCCCGGCAGAGCGCTGAGTGCCGGTGCCCGCAGATCCCGGGGGACAGGATGGGGACACAGGGGACACGCAGGGGACACGCTGGGGACACACGCGGGCCGTGGCAGCTCCCGGGCCGCGGTGGCTGCGGCGATGGCGGTGTCCCCTGAGGGCCGCGCTGTCCGCCGGGGCTGAGGCGGGCAGGGCCCGGCGGCGATGCCGGCCAGGACGGGAGGGCAGGGCCGGCTCGGGACTTACCGAGGGCGGCAGCGGGGCCGGAGCGGGGCCGGGAGCGGGAGCGGAGCGGGGCGGGCGGGCCCAGGAGGCGGAACCGGGGCGGGGGCTCGGGCGGGGCTCGGCCGCTGCGGAAGCGGCGAAAGTGCGGGCGGGGAACGCGGCCCGGCTTTACCGGGCCCGGCTTCGCCCCGGCCCCGCTTTACCGGGCTCGGCTCTACCCGGCCCGACTTTACTGGGCCCGGCTTCACCCCGGCCCCGCTTTACCGGGCTCGGCTCTACCCGGCCCGACTTTACTGGGCCCGGCTTCGCCCCGGCCCCGCTTTACCGGGCTCGGCTCTACCAGGCCCGCTTCACTCCGGCCCGACTGTACTGGGCCTGGCTTCACCCCGGCCCGGCTTTATCGGGCTCACTTCACCCCGGCTCCGCTTCACTCCTGCTCGGCTTTACCCTGACCCGGCTCTACCGGGCTCGCTTCACCCCGACCCGGTTTTACCGGCCCCGCTTCACCCCGGCCCCGCTGTACCGGGCCGGGCCGGGGCCGTGAGGGCGGCAGAGGCGGCCCCGGGCCCCGCCGGTTCTGTCCCGCCGCTCCCGGTAAGCTCCCCCGGGGCTGAGCACAAGCCGTGATTAATTCTTAATTCACGCTTTTTGCATCCCTCAGGGTTCTCCCCAGCATGGCTGGGGCTGCCCTAAAAAGGCACTCGGGGGCTGCAGCTCCTGGTTGTACTGAGCAGGCAGCACGGAGTTTTTTAGGGCCACGTTTTTACATATCTGTGCTATTTACACATAGAGAATATGAAGTGTGTTCTACAGAGCAGTAATATTATTCACCCTGTGAATATTCAGTGGAGTATTTGATGTTTAGAGATCTCCCTCAAAAATGTACGAAGCATCTTGTTGGAACACAGCAGGATGTAAAATGCTGGAGCTTCCTCAAGCCTGTGCCTGTCCTTGGCTTCACAGCCAGCTCCAGTGCTGCTCTGTGTTCTTTAGATTGAAAACTAACTCAGTAACTTCTGAAATCAATGTTGTTTTAATGAACTGACTCATTTTTAAGGAGTTCTGAGACCCGTTTTACAAAGCTACCTCAAGTTCATGTTTTGTGTTTTCAGAGGAAGGAAGAAGAATGTCCCAAAAACAGCTGAAGGAAGCCTTTATCAGCAACCTAAACGGAACGAATTTGCTGGAAATTTCCGCAGGCTTGTCCCTGCCTCCGCTGTGCCTGCTCTGCAGAGGGCTCCTCCTGATCCTGCACTACCTGCACCATGGAAAACCTGTAAGCTCAAGGAAGCACAGCCTGCTGCTAGACTTCCTGGTGCTGGTGTCTCCTCTGCTGTTCTCCTGCACTGTCTTGTCTCCAATCATCTTTTTCATACCATTTATCCTTGCTGCCTTCTGTGCCGGAATATTTTTCAAAATATACAGCCAGAGAAAACGGGAGGCCAGAGAGCCCTTTGGGCAAATTGTAAAAGAATTCCAGGAGTCATGCTTGGATCCCGAGTGCATTCCAGCAATAACTGTGTTCCGTGTTTATATCAATGTGCTGACATCCATCAGCATTTTGGCCGTGGATTTCCCGCAGTATCCCCGGCGATACGCCAAGGCCGAGACCTACGGCACCGGGGTCATGGATTTGGGGGTGGGAGCCTTTCTCTTTGGAAATGCTCTCGTTTGCCCTGAGGTTCGACAGAAATCTCACAGGACACAGCCCAGGTTCTCCAGCCTGGCCAGGCAGGTGTTTTCTGTGTGGCCACTGATTTCCCTCGGTGTTGGGCGGCTGCTGAGCGTTAAATCCATCGAGTACCACGAGCACACCTCGGAGTACGGCGTGCACTGGAACTTCTTCTTTACCTTGGCATTGGTGAGACTTGCAGCATCTCTGCTTTTAGCCATATTCCCCAGACAGAAGGCTTGGCTTGTGGCTGTAGCTGTGGCTGTTCTTTACCAGCTCCTCCTCAGCACTACCCCTCTGAAGACGTTCATCCTGCACGGGAGCGACGGCAGGGGCTCCCGGCTCGGCTTCCTCGATGCCAACCGGGAAGGGCTGCTCTCCCTCTTTGGCTACCTGGCCATCTACCTGGCGAGTGTGCAGGTGGGGCTGTGGCTGCTGCAGCGCAGGAGCTCTGTCAGGGGCTGGCTGGGAGCCCTTAGGGGGCTGGCTCTGGCCGTTCTGGCCCTGTGGGTGTTGCTGCAGCTGTGCCAGGCGTGCACGGAGCCCGTGTCCCGCCGCATGGCCAACCTGCCCTTCTGCACATGGGTGCTCGCCCTCTGCCTGCTGCTGCTGGGCTTTTTTGTGCTCACTGACCTCGCCCTGGTGTTCACAAAGCTGCTGGTCAAGGGCTCCGGTGTGCCCTGCTGCTGGAAGGTTGTGCAGCCCCCAGATTCCAGGAAAAAGCAAGGAATGGAGGCCGTGCCAGTGGGAAGGCAAGACAAGCTGTCACAGCTATGCCTGATCAGTGCTATTAACAAAAATCAATTACTGTTTTTCTTGCTAGCCAATGTTATGACTGGTGCTGTGAACATCCTGATAGACACAATCCACAGCAAGGCTGCCTTTACATTATGCATACTGCACTTGTACATGTTTTTTAACTGCTTAATTATGTATATATTGCACGCCAGAAATATAGTATTAAAGTTTTGGTGATTCCACCTTGGCTGAGTGGACTAGCTGGACTTTGTTTGCTGTACTTGAATTATGGTATTTAATGGAAAAAATAGTATTTTTCCTGGATGTGTTGCAATAATTTATAGTTTAGCAGAGCTTTTTATTATTTAGTGTTGATTACTTTTTAATGGTTCATTTTACCAAATTATACAGTTGATGATCTTACCTGTTGGGAGCTGTTGCATATTATCCTGAAAACTTAAGTTTGGAGATTGCTGAATATTCCTGCTGCTCCTGAGAGTAAATTGTATTTACAGTTAGTGAACTGTGCTCATACCCAAGGAATTAGATAACAAGGTAGAGTAGAAACCAGATGAAAAGAAGATGAGTAATTATATGGGGAGAGAGGCCTAGCTGTGTCAAGATTTACCTAGTTAAGGCCCTTGCATAAATAATAGATAAGAATAATTCTTTATATAAAATTATTGAATAAGTGGATACTTGAAAATGTTTTGGCCCCAGTCCTGCAGAGATTTATGCATATGCTTGACTTTGATGGTAGTAATTGTGGAGTGTTAATCATATACTGAAACCTAAATTAGCCTTTGAATTAAAGCTAGATTTTACTTCCGTCCCCACTGATGAATATAAATGAAGACCTGAGATCAAGTGTGATGCTCTGAAGGATAAACTCAACTGCAGATGAATTCATAAAGCAGTTGTTGGAGGTTGTGGTGCAGATAATAAGATCAAGACTTTGTAAGAAAATACAAAGATACCAAACTAATTCAGCTCCAACCTGCAGACCAGCACACTGAATACTGAATTTTGCCAGCTGAGATGTCCCAAGGGAGAACATTTGGTATTAATTTTATTAGCAAACAAACAGGGTGCAGATGGAAAGAAGTGCAGTGCAGTGGGTGAGGGTTCTGGCAATGGCTTGAGAAGGAAACTGCTCAGTTTCTCAGTCTTCTCTGCAAGGCCAGAGCAGAACACCCTCTCTGTTCCCTTTCCTGACTGTGACAGTTCTTCCTGACCTCATAAAGTCGTTGGGAAGAGAAATACACTTAAAGGTTGTGAGGAATTCAATAATGGGATATAAATACTTTAGGAGTAGAATACCAATGGTAGCTGATGATAGATGTCCAATGTCAGTGGAGTTACAGCAGTACACACGGGCCATATTTCATATTTCTCCTTGTCTATCACAAGTGATGAATCAGCAAATAAGCCTCTAAATTAGATTCCTTAGGACACACATGCTGTGCAAGAGTCATAAATTTATGAGTTTCTCCAAGCCCCTGGCCAGCAGAAAGGTGAAGTCTGAGGATTACAGGCTGTAGCCACGCTGAGTTCACGCTTGTTTGCTTCCAACTTTAAAGCCATGTCGTCTTGAGAATTATAGCAAACCAGCCTGTATTATCCTGGGGACAAATGTAAGAACGGGCAACAACCTCTTAGAAACACTTGTCAGTTTATAACAGAGTTTTCTGGTAACTGGTGGATGTGTTTATTTTAAATCACTTCCTAGACTTGCCTAGGGAAGAAAGGTCTCCCTCGTGAACCGACTGGCACTACTTATTTATGCAAAATTACTCATGGATATTTATTTTTGAAATGTTTAAAGCCCCGGACCTGCAGGGAGTTCTGCCTGTGAGCACAAGCCTGTCGGTGTGGTTCAGAACGAATTGGGTGTGACTGGCAGAGCTGTGCCTGGACAAGCACAGGGCATCCAGGTGCCAACTGCACTGGGTGAAGCAGGGAGGACGTGGGAGGTCTGGTGGGCGAGCTCCACTCGGGCTGGTGGTGCCAGTTCCAGGGCTGCAGCTGTGGTTGCCACAACAGCAGCAAACCCAGGGCATTGTGTGCACCAGAGTGAGAACAGTCCTCTCACAACATCCTGAGACTTCTCCTGCTTGTAAGGCCCTGAGGAGTAAATCAGAGGTTGGAGCCAGGTGGGTTTGGTCTCTTCTCCCAGAAAGAAAAGGACATGGCCTCAAGCTGCACCAGGGGAGGGCCTGGTTGGACATCAGGAGGAATTTCTCCATGGAAAGTGTGGTCAGGCACTGGAAGGTGTCCAAGGAATGACTGGATGTGGCACTCAGTGCTCTGGGTTGGTTCACAAAGTGTGGATCACTCACAGGTTCGACTTGATGATCTCAGAGGTCTTTTCCAACCTAAATGATTGTGGGATTCTGTGAGCTGTTCACCAGTGAATTAATGAGAGACCATTCCCATTGCTTGTTGTCGATAACAAATGCAGCAAGCTCTGCCCTGAAGCAACTGGTGTAGTTATGAATGCTGAGTGTTCAGCCTATGAACACAAGATAATTGCCCAGGCCTCTGAAAGAACCCAGAGATGCAAGGGAGCATCCTTTGATCACAGGACGAGCAAACAGCCCTGCTGGGGTTTGAAAAGATGTGAAAAGGGAACACCAGGACACTGCTGTTCTCCACACACCTCCACAGCTTTGGCTGGGTGGCTGGAAGGAACTCTGCATTTCACTTCACTCAGGCCTGTGTTAGACAAAGATCCCTTTGCACTGATTGAAGGTGTATTTTTAAAAATCAGAAACTTTTATTTAGTTGTTACATAATGAATAAAAGTTCAAGATATTTCAAGCAGGAAGACTTAATGGTTCAACCACAATGTGTCACCTACTTCAAGAACAGTAAAGCTGAGGAAAACAGAAATTGCTTTGCTTTTGTTGCCATAATTCCACCAAATGGCCTTTCTGTAGGGCTGCAGGGTAGAAAAATGCTGGGATATGGTGGGAGAGTAGAGCTGATTACATTTATCCTTAACCTTTTATTAAACATCACTAACTTTTTAACACATCTCATTATTTTGAAAGATCAACTCCAGCATGCCTCCTCTCCCAGCGGCAGTGGTGTCTCTTTTGAAGTCAGATGTTACCCCGAAGATTCCAGGCAGAATCCTATTTCAAAGCCACGCTGTCCCAGAGAACAGGTATTTCTTCCAGGCAAAGAGGGCCATGCAAATGAGCGCAGGAAGGGGCTGGCTGCCTTTCCACCGCTCTGGGAGATAACAAACAAGCTGCATGTTCCAGCGACTTAAAAAAAAAAAAAAAATTAAAAATCCACAGATAAAAATTGTATGGAATATAACGGTGCTTTTCGTATCAATGTGCACTCCCGAAATACAAAACCTGGGACAATGCTGTTGATGTGATCCTGCAAAGACCTAAATTCATGGTTCAGAGTGCTCTGGTGTGAGAAACTATCGTTCGGTACAAAGCCCCAGCTTTGCTGCTGCAAACCATGAGAACACCGACTGCAAACCGTGCAGCACTGTCACTCCACATGTTCCCGTTACAGCTGCTGTAACAAGGAGCTCGAGTGAATTAACTCCTCCACTAAACGTCGTTTTTCGTGCAAACACAAGAAAAAAATAAGAAATAATTCTGCTCGTTAATTACACCCCCTGCATTTTCTTGTGAGGGCTTTAGTGCCTATATCCATACACAACAAGAACGAACAGGTCAGCTGTATTATTCAGTAGTTCAAGAAAGACTTTGGCTCCGTTGTTTTGTTTTTTGTTTTTTTTTTTTTTTTCTTTGGGCTGCTTAATTTAGGCAGCCACAGGATTTCGAGCTGGCTGCACTGGGGCGCTGCAGGCGCCAAGCAGAGCTGTTAAATCCTGCCCTGCCTGGCTCGGCACCAGCGCACCGAGGGCTGAGCTGTGTCTGATACCGGGGCAGCGTCTGAGGCGGAGATTTCCGCGAGCCCCAAGGACATCGAGTCCAACGCTTATCCCCGCACAGGACACCCTCAGAGTCCCCTCCCTTTCCCCGTGCCTCAGAGCGTTGAGTTCATACGCGTTTTTATCAGCCCGTGCTACTGTTACCCGCGCTAACGCCCGGCCCGGCCGCGCTCGTTGTAACCCCCCAACGCCCCGGGGCCAACGGCCGGGCCCGAGGGCCGTTCCCGAGCCCACCGGGGCCGTTCCCGAGCCCACGCCGGGGGCCGTTCCCGGGCACGGCCCCAATCGCTGCCGCGCGGCCCTGAGGCCCCAAGGCCAGGCCGGTGCCCGGGGCGGGTCCGGGCGGTGCCCGCGGCTCTCGCGAGAGCGGGGCGGGGCGGCCCCGGGGCGGGCAGGGAGGAGGCGGCTCCGGACCCGCGGTGCCGCCCGCCTGTCACAGCGCCCGGGCCGCCCAGCGCCGCCAGCAGCCGGTAAGGGCCCGCTCGGCCGCGGGGCAGCGCTGCTGGAAAGGAATAGGGGGGGTGGTGAGGGTAGGGCAGGTAGCAGAGGGTCCCCCTCGCCACATAGGGTTGCTCCCCGTAATCGCAGCCCCGCGTGGGGAGCCGGGCGAGGCCGCGCAGCAGCGGGAGGAAGGGGTGGGTCTGCCGGGGCGAGCCGGGCTGCAGCCCGCGGGGAGGCGGCGGGGCGGGCGCTGGAGCCGCTCCGCGGGGAGCCCGGGGCAGCGCTGGGCAAGGCGGAGGCTCCCCCCGCGCTGGGCCGGGGGCGGCGGAGGAGCCGCAGAGCCGCGCCGGGCTGGGCGGGTCCCGGCGGCCGCGCTGGGCCGGTGGCGGGCGGGGGGCGGCGGCTCCATCTCCCCGTGGCGGCTCCATTTTCCCCCCGCGGGCTCCATCTCTCTCCCATCTCCATCCCCGCTCGGATCTCCGTCTCCGCACCGGGATCTCCACATCCCCCCTTTCCCCGAGGTCTCCATCCCCCCCGTGCGCTGCCGCATTCCCGGCCCGTTGCCGGCCCGCGCGGGTCCCTCGCGGCGGGGTGGGTGGGCCGGGCTCGCCGTGGTGAATCAGGCGATGGGGAGCGCAGGCTGGGTGCCGGCTGCTGGTGAAAGTGTGGCGGGGAAGCGCGGCGGGTGTTTACCTCCGGCCGGGGCCGCCCGCAGGCTGGAGCGGGGAGGAAGCGGCAGCAGCAGCAGCAGCAGCGATGGCGCGGCTGGTGGCGGTGTGCCGGGACGGCGAGGAGGAGTTCCCCTTCGAGAAGAGGCAGATCCCCCTGTACATCGATGACACCCTCACGGTGAGTCCCCCCGCTGCGGGCCCGTCCCGCTCTGCCCGCGCCTCCCGCGTGTTGCAATTCCCAAGGCCGGGCCTTTCCTCCTGGCCGGGGCCTCGCTGGCTCCTCCTCGGGCTCCTGCAGCGTTAATCTTTGGGACTTTGCAACACTTGGGGTTAACAGAGCTGAATGTGGCAACTTTTTTTTTTTTTTTTTTGTTGTTGTTTTATCTGATGGCCGGCTGTGAGAGCGGGCGAACCGCATAATTGAGGGAGTTATCGCTGTGTGCCGGGGCCTTGTGCACAAGTTGTGCCGGAGCCACGAGCGTGGCTCGGTGCTCAAGGGTGGAGCAAAGCCATTTTTCAGCTGGGAAAGAAGGGAGCCATGTTACCGTGAAAGGCCGGCTTGGAACCGGCTGCTTCTTCTGCCCTGAAAACAGGCGACAAAAGGCTCCAGGCGTTTTCCAAAGCTTTGCCGTTGAAGTCGGCGTTTATCGAGTGTGCAGAAATGTAACGAATCGGAGAGTTCCCGTCTCGAGGGTGTTGGTGTGCGTTGGAAAACGTGGTGGTTTGGCCGTTTCCAGAAGATTCAGTGGAAAAATCAACGAAATGCAGCTTCTGGTCCTTCTCCTCGTGTGTTTAGAGGAAGGTTCAAAAATTGCATTGTAGAGCAACACGGAGCAAATGGAAAAAAATTCTCTAACTAGCCAGTTGCTCTTTGTTTTAATTCTTAAAGCATTAAAATGCATTGAAAATAATATTGCACTTAGTGTAATTTGATATCTCAAAGATTCATATTTGATTTCTCTTGATAGTGGCACAGTAACTGTTGTTACTTTAAGTGCTGTAAAATGGGGGTGATTTAAATTCCTGATTTAATGTTTAAGATGGAAGAATCCCTGAGTTTTATCAGCTAAGGAAGGTGTCCCTGCACATGGCAGAGGGGTGGAATTGAGTGATCTTCAAGGTCCCTTCCAACCCAAACCATTCTTCCACCTTCTAGAACAAAACTTGAATGTCTTCAGACATGCCCCATGTGGTTTTGCTGCATCTGTAGAAAGTCCTATGGCTGTATTTTAGTTTGGATCAATTGGAATGGTGGCATATAGTTAATTTATTAAATATCATCACTATTTTTGGCTTCTCTCTGGTTAACTGTGTTCAGATATTTGGGAAAGTTGTCCCCTAAAGATGTCCAAAGCAGCATCTGCCTCTCCTGGAGGGGCTGATGACCTGGAAAACCCAGCACTGTGCAGGAGTAGTGCAAGTTTGAGTTTTTTTGGTGTCTCGGCCACACCTTGAAAGTTATTGTGCCCATTCATTTTCCATGTGGTTTTAAGTTCTTGGATTTTTCTCTCTCTTTTTTTTTTTTTTTTTTTTACTCCTTCCTGGACTCCCTGTAAAAATTACCCATTAGTTTGTGTCATGCAGACTTGCCACGCTCTTGTTGTTTTTGTTGTGTGTAATAAGTTGAGAGTGAAAATTCAGCCTCTCCCAGGTGGATGACTTCAGCAGATCTAAAATTCCATTTGTGATTTAGTCCCAGAATTTAACACCAGGCCCAAACTCTGTGTAATTGCACTGTGTTGTTGCTGCCCTTCTGCTTTTTACACCATCCTCACGATTGAAAGGGTCCTCTAGCTGTAAATCAGTTTTATATCCATCTGGAGGAAAGGCATTTATGCAAGTGCAAGTCATCCTCACCATGAAAAAATTTTACCTTGTGTCCATTTTATTCTTTTTGTCATTCTGTTGCTGTTGTTACAAACTATGTGTATTTCTAGGTTGTTTCTGGAGGCTTTTATTAAAAAAAAAATCTGCAGAAGCAAGTGAATGAACTCTGAGCTTCCTTGTCTGTCATCTATAATTTATTTTTTAAATACTTAATGAGAGCTATTACAAGACATGCAGCTGTCTTTGAAACAGAATTTTACATCTGCAGCACCATCTTCAAAAAATAATGGTGGTTATTGATAGTAACTGGCTTCTCTTACCTCTTTTGAAAACTCAAATTTTAAAAACAATGGGAACAACTGTGCCTGTTAGCTGGAAGAGTTAATCCGTGCCTTAAACCTGGAATTGGTGAGTTGATGGTTGCAAATGAGGAGTGGATGGCCCATGAGCTCTTCAGGGGGTGTTGCTTTGTAGCAGCTCAGGTGCAGGGAGATCCTGCTGCCCTGGGTGCATTCTTCACCACCACATTTCCCTGTTCCTTCTGGCTCAGCCAGAAATTAAAGGAGGTTTCAATATTGAACCCTTTTCATTTCTTAAGCAGCTTTTATGGTTTCTAGAAGGCATTCCATTTGATGTGGTATTACAGGATTTTTTTTTTTTTTTTCCCCCTTTTCCAGTTCAGGGTGTGATGGTGGTTGATGTTTAACCACTTAATAAAATCTCATCAGACACATGAATTAATTTAGTCTTTGATTCTTTTGCTCTGTTGTACAAAATACCTCAGGGTGTTGTCTGATAGTGGGAGATGAAGGTGAGGGGGGGAGAAATAAGCAGATTTATCTCTGTTATTAGCACACAGAGCTTTTACTTTTGCTTGTAGCTCGTGGCCCACAGAAACACCACATTAGTGATGTGGAAAAGCTGCAAATCTGCAGCAGAAAGTGCATGGATGGGGGAAGCTGGCAGAGCAGCTGAGGGGTAGGATTGGCACTGCTCTGCACACAGATAAGGCTGCTGTGCCAACGCTCACATTGGGGCACACGGGACAGCAAAATCGTGCCTCGTTCTCAGAGA
The DNA here is from genome assembly GCA_037013685.1 of Acridotheres tristis. Taxonomy (NCBI): domain Eukaryota; kingdom Metazoa; phylum Chordata; class Aves; order Passeriformes; family Sturnidae; genus Acridotheres; species Acridotheres tristis. Next base: position 9,302,472 of record CM072906.1, read on the forward strand.
AATGGTGTTTATTTTGGTGCTCAGTGCCTGGAAAAGTGAGTGTGAGAGCTCTCTGGGGGTAGTGGTGGCAATTAGGCAGGCAGCAGGGAATTCTGCCTTCACAGCTGAGAGAAGGTGGAAGGAGGAAAAGGGATGAATCAGTTTTATTTGGTGTTCATTTGCATTGGGGCTATTAACCGGAGTTGTTAATTTGTCTTTCAGATTTTAATGTGAACTTTCAGTATTCACGTTGAAAAATTCTCTATTTCTCAGCTTGGACAGAGAAGAGAGCTAAGTCAGGAGGCTTTACACATTTTTCTAGTTGCTTTCATTTTATTCCACGTTGTACCGTTGGATTTTTGGCTGAAAGTTACTTTCCTGATTTCTGCCTCCTCCCAAGAAATTGCCCTCTTTGTTTCTCAGTAATTTGATAAGAAACGTTATTAATTACTTACAAGTAATCACATTGTTCTGTAGGCTTAACATTTTGCTTTGAGCCTCTTGAGAGTTGCAGCTGCAATCACACAAAGCAAACTGTGCCTTGGAGTACCTTGTTGGGTTAATATGGTTTGAAATTAGCCTTTGGAGGAGTCGACTCTGTCATTAAACTGTTGTGACTGTTTCCTCAGAGCTTTATAAATTGAGTTAAGCTGTTGGGTCCATTTTGGATCTCAGTGTGTTGAAGTTTTTTTCGTTTTTTTTGTTTTTTTAACTGAAGCAGGGTCTCAAGTCATGTAGATGATAATATAAATACTGATGGTCCATTTAGCAACTTTCGCTTTTTAACAGCTATTTAAGAGTTGCCATTTATAAACTGCCTCTAGAACATTATATTAATGAAGCATTTATTACTTTACTGAAGCATTCACTATCTGAAACAGTTACTTTTATCCTTTCCCAAGCTCCAGTAATTATGTGAAAAGAATGAGCATTTAACATAATTTCACTCTTATTTCCCCCAAGAAAGGAAAACAACCAATGCTCTGTTTGCCTTTTTTTGTTTGTTTGTTTTGTCTGAAAGCTCCTCTTTAAGTTGTTTTTCCTCTCTTGTATAGATGGTGATGGAATTTCCTGATAATGTGCTGAACCTCGATGGACATCAGAATAACAGCACACAGTTGAAACAGTTCATCCAGGTAAATAATATTTGCTAAGAGGTGAGATTTTTTTTTTTTTTTTTTTTTTGCTTTCCTCAGGTTTGTGGTTTTGCTTCTGCAGGAGGTTGTGACTCCTGGAATGGCTCAGACACGTCAGCACCTGGGAGCAGTCACACATTGGTACCAAAGTGCACTGGGTCCAGTGGTGCTCTGGACTGCACAGCATTTATTGCACATTGTCTTGTCAGGAGGTAATTGCTGCCTGTCTGAGAGCTCAGAACTTACAGTGGGAGCTACAGCTTCTCAGTACATCTCGATTTGTATTTTTCTGAGCAGTTTACAACTGCCTTTTCAAGTGGAAGTGTGGATTGCTCGAGATTTGGGTTTTTATCATCAGTGCCCGTACCAGGGTAGAATTTGTGTGCCAATTTGTGTATTTTATAGAGATAAATAGTGAGAATTGGTTTTGTGGTGCCCCAGAAACTTTAATCCTAAAAACTGATGTGCCAAATTGTGGCAGCTGTAGCACTGTACCACCTGTAGCAGCTGCAGTGGTGGCCCTTGATGTCCAGAGGGGCAGAGTTTGCTGCTCTGCAGTTGCACAGCTCAGGGTTGACAGCAGCAGTGCAGACACGTGCTGCATGCCAAGTGTAGCTGGGCTGTGAAAATAGCTCGTTCCTGCTTTGCTGTGACTCCTGCAATTAATTACAGGAAGGAGGGTTATTGCAGAGTGATAGTGCTTGGCAGATGATTTAATGGGCCTTCCTCTAAGAGCACAAACCTCAAATGTTACCTGATGGTACCTCTGCTTTCCATATTGCATAGGAGCTGAGAACACTTTGTCTTTTCAGTGCATGTGAGTTCTGCTGTATTGTGTGGTCTTTTCTTCCTTTCCCCACGAGTTGTGGCAAGTCCTGTGTGCATGAGGAGTGTTTGACTGTGAGATGTGACAATAATACAGAAAATACTCTGCTGGCATGACACTCACTGTGCAGATACAACTCAAATGTGGGTTTGTGTGTTGGGGTGTGAGGAAGGGGCTCTCTGCTCTGCACAGCTCTGCTGGTGGCACCCCAGTGCTGCTGGCAGCCAAGGCAGTAATTCAGCAGGGAGAAGGACTAGAAGGGTATGTGCTTTTTGTGAGGATGTGTGCCTGGATGTGTTTGACACAGAGGCCAGAAGACACATCTACAACTATTTATTGACATAAGCAATATTAGAAGGTGTTCTCATTAATGTTCTATTAATAGCAGACATTGGATGATCACTACTGAAGTCAGAGGCTTCACTCTGAGTAGTAATGTGTGCTTTCTTTAATTCCAGCTAGTAGGATTGTAATGGGAAATGGCATTTAGCCTTCCAGGAAAAATAACTGCTAGATTGTCGTGGTCTGAGCAGAGCAAGTTGGTGGCAAATGAGATTTCCATAAAATTTCCTTTCCATGTGCCAGAGATAAAACAAGTGTGAGCAGTTGGTGTGTGTGAGACCTTTTCCTACAACATCTGCACGGAGGTGGAGAAAAAGGATTTCCCGGTTGGGATGCTGATTCCAAAGCAGCGTTTGCAGTGAAAGGAGGCAACAAAGAGGAGAAAAAAAAAAAAACAACCAACCAAAACCAGAGGAGTGTTAAATGATTTGATTTTTGTGTTTTTTTTTTTTTATTTTGCAGAGACACAGCATGCTGAAGCAGCAGGACCTGAACATTGCCATGATGGTGACGTCGCGGGAGGTGCTGAGCGCGCTGTCGCAGCTGGTGCCGTGCGTGGGCTGCCGGCGCAGCGTGGAGCGCCTCTTCTCGCAGCTGGTGGAGTCAGGGAACCCTGCCCTGGAGCCCCTCACCGTGGGGCCCAAGGGGGTGCTCTCAGTCACCCGTAGCTGCATGACTGATGCCAAGAAGCTTTACACACTCTTCTACGTGCATGGGTCAGTGTCTGGCAGCTGCTCGTGCCGTCCCCGCTCTGTGCGCGGTGCCGTCTTGGCCACGCCGAGTTGTCCCAGCACGTTCTCGTCTTCAACATCCATCATTACAGCTGTTTGTCGCCTAAACTGGGAGAAAAGCAAACCTAATCTTTGATGCCACCAGCTGCAGTGCCATGTTTGCAGTTGAAAGATGCCAGTATTTAATGTTGGGTCGTTATCTGGTACAGGCGCTGTGGGGTTTTCGTGGTCTCTGGAAGAAAAGCGTTTGCCTCGTTAATTGACATGCAAAAAAAAAAGTGTTAATTTTTTCTACTAAAGTTTGCTGCTCTTGGGTAGAAAGGTAACACTGAGAAAGTGAAACGTTCTGTTTCACTTTTTAAAATCCCCCAGTGCCATTAGTTCCTGAGCTGTCAGCAGAGCAAACAGTGAGTGCTCAGCACTGTGTGCCTTGGCCTTCCAGCTCGTTCTTCTTGCTCCAGTTAGCAGGAAAAGTAGGGAAGGTTAGTGCAGAGTTGAGGAGATTGAGATGGGCAGAGTGAGGTAGTGTAACCTGATCCAGTGGTTTTCAGAATACAAAGTTCCTCACTTTTTTTTTTTTTTTTTTCCCCTCATAGGTCCAAACTGAATGACATGATTGATGCAATTCCCAAAAGTAAGAAGAACAAGAGGTGTCAGCTACACTCCCTGGACACACACAAACCAAAACCTTTGGGGTAAGTCTGTGTTTAATGTGCCCAATATTTTAAGGAAGCAAAGTATTGGGACTTCATTTATTTTTAAGCATTGAGATCAATTTTTGTGCTCTGATCTGTTTGCCAGAGTAGCAGTTGGGTTGTAGCAGACCCAAATAGTTGTTGGGGAGAGGAAGAGAAGCACCAGGAGTTTTGGGCATGCTCAGGGCATGGATGGCTTCTGCACTGCGATATAAGCAGTGCTCCAGAAAGACAAACTGGTTTGTGTGCTCTAGACCTAAATGGTTGCTCAGCAGATTTTCTCCCATTGAGGTCAAAGGGTACATGCTAAATAAATATACATCATTTTGCATGGGATTATTAAAAATGCCTTGCACAACTGTTAACCAAGGGCTTTATTGTGGTTGGATGCTGGGTTAAAACTGGAACTCCATAAAATGCATTTTCTCAAAAGTGACAGCATGTTTTGAATGCACCACTGAACAATATGCATGTATTTCTGTGTCTTGAAGTTGAAATGATTTATTCCAGCTGGTGAAGCAGAAAAACACTCCCTACTGTAAATCTATTGTGGATTTTAGGGAGGTTTCTTGTTTGTGGGGTGGCTCATTTTATTTATTTTTTTTTTTCGTGTGATGACCAATAAATTAGTCTCTTGTGCTTAATTGGGATGTCTGGACCTTTTTTTACTCAGCTGTGTTCTGCTGCTAGTTAAGCCTCCAACCTGTGAAAGCTTGCTCATGGTTTTCAGTTACAGGACATGTATTTTTCTATGCAGATTGGAGTCTCTCTGGGTTTAGTTAAATCCCCTGGGAAACCAGGCATGTGGAATTTGACACCTGATTTTTGCTTGTGCTGCTTGAGGATACTGGGAACTAATCATTATCTTCTATTATATTTTGGTTACAGGCCTTTCACTAAATTAGTTTAAAGCTTGTGTTACACAAGATCCTGAAAGTATAGGGGTGAATATATATATATGTATTTATTTTTTAAATAAAGCAATTTCATAGCATCTTGAAAGTGGGTTTTGGGGTTTTTTTTATATTTAGTAAGCTTAATCTTTTCTGTGTGGGAACAGATGCTGTGGAACCTGCAGTTAGCACTTTGGCAAGGTAGAACAATTCTAAAGCTGAATGAATAGAAAGGAAAATGCTGCTTTTATTTCCTTAATTCATGCTGGAATAAATCCCCTTAGTATTTTGAGCGCTAGCAGGTTAATAGGGAATATAAGGAAGAACAATATTTTATAGTCTGCAGGTAAAACTTTGGGATTATCAGAGAACACGGCCTGTGGACAAGCAGTGCAGTTTGCTAAAGAAACAGGACTTGCACTCCCTCCCTCAGCTGAAACCCCTCTGTTCTGTACAGAAATGAGCAGAGTGTATCAGAAATTCAGAAAAATTAGAAATTCAGGTAAATCTGCCTGCAGTGGGCACAAACAGCCTCTGGCTGGGCAGTGGAGGCACCCAGTTGTCACAGAACAAACTTCACGGATTGCTCTCAGCGCAGAGCTCCTGCTCCACATCTTTACAAGAATCTCCTTCAGATGAGTTGTATCTGTTGGGCATTTCCTGCACACAGAAAGGGCTTTGATTTGGAGCTGTGTGGTTAATTAGAGGAGTTATGTAAGCAGCTAATGCCACTCGAGGGTTATTTGATGTCCTCGGTCCGTGCCTGGCTTTTGGCTCCTCGGCTCCATTTGGGGCTCGGAGTGTTTGAAACTTTGCTAAATGCAAGCCCTATGACCTGGCAAATGGGGTAATGGCACATAAAACTCCTCTAAATTAGCAAGTAGGGCTGCTTCTTCCCATTTTCCTGCTCTGTTGTATCCCGAAGATAGAAATGACCATTCTAATAAAGTGTCAAGTGTAGACAAGCCTGTAAGTAACATGACTTGTTATTGAAGTGCATTTTTGTGAAAGTTATTTGGGTCTTTTTGTTTTGCTTTTTTTTTTTTGGTTGTTGTTATTTTACCAAATTGTCTTCAGCTGGCAAGTATAAAAACTTGTATGTGTTTATACTTAAAGTAATATTCTAAAAATCACAACTGGTTTGCAGCTGTAACATTAGAAAGTCATTGTGAGTCTGGGTTATAAACATGGACAGCAAAATTTGCATCTCAGTTCTCACCCAAACTTTCATAGATGTTAAGGCTTAACCTATAAAGAATTCAAATGAAATTAAGGAATAGAGCAGCATTTTCCATAGGATTTGTTTAGGAAAAATAACTAGCTGAAAATACATGTGTTATAGGTCTGAAAAATGTTTGGTAATACTATGTGACAGTGAAAGGAGCAGTAGCAGACTCAGTTCAAAGAAATTAAGAGCAGTTAAGAAAAGTAGAGAAGACAGGAAGAGGAAAGAGAGCAAGTGTAGCATCATTTTCTGCTATGGACCTTCCCAGGGAGCAGTCAGGTAAAAAACGAGGCTCTGCTGGGCTTCTTTGCTGACCCCCAGGAGGAAAATGAAGAGTTTTGTGTCTCATTTCTGTGCAGGGGGTGCTGGATGGATGTGTGGGAGCTCATGTCCCAGGAGTGCAGGGATGAAGTGGTCCTGATTGACTCGAGCTGTCTCCTAGAAACGTTAGAAACCTACCTAAGGAAACACAGGTATGTGAAAGGAGCAAACCACACCTGCCTTTTTGTGGAATGCACGTTTTTGGGAGATCAAAATGGTCAAAATGTAGAGGATTTTTTTTTCTTGTGAAGCTGAAGATCTCAGCTTGGTGGTGATAGGGGGCTTTGCCAGGCTGCACTGGGATGGTTGGTGAGACAAAGGTGGTGAAATATTATGTTTAATGAAAGGGAAAACATGGAGAGCTCTGGTGAAGTCATAGCTGCTTTTATTTTTTTTGGCTAAGATTAAATTAAGATTTACAGTTTTAATGTTTAAAAATTGTGTTTTCTCATTCACTCTTCCACTGCTCTTGGGCTGTACCTGTTTTTAGGCTTTCAGGGCACATGTGCCATTTCAAAATCCTGTGAACTGCTCTAGTACAAGCAGATTTTAGTCTTGGTGTTGCCTTTAAAGCACTTTTTTTAACCACTTGTTTATGCCTGGTGCTGTTAAATCTCTCTTGCAGGGCAGAAATAAACCACTAAATTATAGTTGCATGTGCACAGGACCTGCCGTGCTGATTGAAAAGTTTTAATTTCCAGCAGTCTCAAGGTTCTGATATCAACTGTGGGGGCACAGATGGGCGCGGGGGTGGAGGTGCTGTGGAAATAACACTTTGGAAACAAAATAACTTTAATCTCCTGTGACATTAAACACTGCCTTGGCTGCTTTCCTGGTGCTAACCTGCAATAATACTGCTGTTTTCTCTCCTTCCACCACAGAGAGCAGCCAGGTATCGTAGCTCTAACAGCAAAATAGATTTGACTTAGTGCTGTCAAGTTGTTGGAGACACCAGGAAAGGGAAAAAACACCATGCAGAGCTGGCATGGGGAGCCAGCTTTGTGAGCTGAAATGTGAGCAGCTTGTGTGACTTGCATTTTTAGACTCATCCAGCAAGAGATCTTGTGGCCTCTTGAAGGCTACTCCTCTTATGACACAGAATGAGCTTAATTTGCTTGTATTTTAATTATAAGTGTACTCCTCACACATGAGCTGTCACATGTTTAAAATGAGTGCGTTGTGTTATAAATAACCCTCGTTTGGCCATCAGCAAAGCAATCTAATAATTCAAAATATGTTTGTAGTGGAAACAAGGATCACTCTTGTACAGCAGGCACCAGAGGAAACTTTGTCTTATTTCTTATCACTCACTTGAGTACACTTTAAAGAATTGCTAGAAGGTGATGTGGTTGATTACATGAGAGGGGGATTTTGCACTGCTGAGATTTCTGATCTTTGAGTTGAATTCTGTGGGGGAATTTCTTCAAATCAAGGATTCGCTTTGGAGGATGGAAGTTTGATATATCCAGGTTAGTGATGTAGAGCAGGTGGGATAATTGATGGTCAATTTAGGTGGATAATAACCAGGTTAGTAATGTAGAACAGGTGGGATAATTGATGGTCAATTTAGGTGGATAACAACCAAAATCCTACAACAATCACACTTTGTGAAGCTCCCGTTCCCCGATTCAGACCCGTCGCCGCGTTTGTGCGCCCCGAGCCTGACTTTGTCCTTCCCCCCCCCCACCAAGGTTTTGCACCGACTGCAAGAACAAAGTGCTGCGTGCCTACAACATCCTGATCGGGGAGCTGGACTGCAGCAAGGAGAAGGGTTACTGTGCTGCCCTGTACGAGGGGCTGCGCTGCTGCCCCCACGAGCGCCACATCCACGTGTGCTGCGAGACCGACTTCATCGCGCACCTCTTGGGCCGGGCCGAGCCCGAGTTCGCAGGAGGGTATGAGTATGTAATTGGCTAGAGTGGGCTATCTAGCGCTTTGCTTCTTTATTTGACTCTTCAATGTCTTTGCCCAAAGTGGCTTTTTTGTTTGGTTTTTTTTTTTTTGTGCCTCTTTGCCGTGTGATGGAGTCGTGGTTGTGAATATCTGTTAGCCCCGGCGCAGGCTCGGAGTTGAGCGTTTCGGAGGTTTCAGCTGTGCTGTTGGAAGGAAGAAGTTACCAAGTGTCTTTGTTCACTCCCCAGAGCTGCCTGCTTGTCCACTGAGGTGTTGAAATATGCGAAATAGAAAGAGAGCCTTGGTTCAGTTTTGCCAAATGCCAAGTATTCAAGTTAGTTTTGTAGTCATTTGTGTATTTCCGAGCCTTTTTAAAGCATCTTAAAAGCTTCCGGTGAAAAGGACAATTCTGAGCTCATAGAATGAGTTGGAAGTGATATTAAAGATCACCCTCAATACCTTTAAAGCTCAGTCATAACAGTTTAATGAGGAGGGTAAATCCTTTCACAGTAGTTGTCCCTTAACAGATTGACCAGATTGACAGATAATAGGTGGATAATGTATAGCATAATACTGAATGTTTGTACTCTGCACGGTAAGTAATGTACAAAATTCCCTGTGTGTTTATTCAGCTTGAGCTAACTGATGGTGAAATAATTGCTGTCAACTCCAGCAAATTTTAGGACACAAAAGAATGCATCTTTGGCATTTAAACTCCATCCCTCCTAGGAAGAGCAGGATGTGGCACCTGAAGCCAGAGGTGGTGGCAAGGCACAATGCTGCTTCACAGTGGTGGCTTTGACCTGTTCCTTTCTATTTTGCATCTGCATGCAGCACAGCAGAGCCCTGCCAGGCTGCTCCTGCAAACACAGCTGCACCTGCACCTCCAGAGAACACGGCAGCCCTGCTTTGATCCCTTGGTTGGCTTCCAGCTGCTCTAACAGTGCTGTGCTTTGGTTCCCCTTTCCCCCAGACGCAGAGAGAGGCACGCCAAGACAATAGACATAGCCCAGGAGGAGGTTCTCACCTGCCTGGGCATCCACCTCTACGAGAGGTTGCACCGGATCTGGCAGAAGCTGCGGGCTGAGGAGCAGACGTGGCAGATGCTCTTCTACCTGGGAGTGGATGCTTTACGCAAGAGCTTTGAGGTAAAAACATCCAATTTTGTCCAACTTGTGTCTGAATTGCTGCAGAAACCCATTGTCACTCTGCTTTCTAACACTGGGCTGGAAGAAGTGTTGCAGTCAATCCCTCCATGCACAGCACAACTGGAGAGTGTTCCCATGTGGAATAAACTGGAGTAGCAAAGATTGAGGCTTGCTTTTATTTTCAAGCTGCCCATTACAGTGCACTGAACCTTCTGTGTTATTAATTCTATTTTTCTACCTGATTGCATTGAAAGTAGCTCGGGCTACAACAGTTTTTGGTTGGTTTATGGGTAAAAATGGAGGATGTGCTTTTGAATTACAAAAGTGGTTGCAAACTCTTGTGTTCAGCTTATTCCAAATGCACTCTGATCCTGTGGGATCCTGAGCTTCAGACAGAGCTCCTTTAACCAATACTTATTATTAATTACCAGTTTATATGACACAGATCTTTTTTGTTGTGTTCATCTTCCATTCATAATTACTGTTCTCTCTGAAACACCAGAGAAGGAGGAGGAAAGTCAGTTTGGGAAAGATCATAGTGGAACATTGAGCTGGTTAGTTCTTGGAGTTTTTTTTTACTCCCACAGGATCAGAGTATCACAGATCCAATAATGAATCAAAATCTGCAACTCTTCACTGAAAAATGTCAATCTGAGCCATGGGTGCAACCCAGATCTCCCCGACACATGAGTTTCCAGCAATCTAAACCAAGTGACTCCATCTGGGTGGGCATTTTCCTCCTGTAGTCAATGGTTATGTTACTGGGACTTCGTTTCTGGCTGTTTCCCTTCTCCTTTTTTATAAATGCAAAAGCTTGAATTGTGATAACTTCTGGATTTAACCTCTGTAAACAGATGGCTGTGGAAAAAGTGCAGGGCATTAGTCGATTGGAGCAGCTCTGTGAAGAGTTTTCAGAAGAAGAGAGAGTGAGAGAACTTAAACAAGAGAAGAAACGCCAAAAGCGGAAGAACAGACGGAAAAATAAATGTGTGTGTGAGATCCCTGCTCCTCTGCAGGCAGCAGAGGAAAAGGAAATCAATCAGGCAAAGGTAAACACGGGTAGCTGGGGCTTTCTGGGGCTTCATCCATCAGCTCACTGTTCCATGGTAGAATTCTTGAGGGATTTTAGTGTGTTTTGGTCCCTGATGGAATTTAATTCCAGATGAGCAGAACCTTTGTAAAGTACTTACCTGGTGCTCCTTAGCTTTTGGGCTTTAGTGAGGTGGGTTTTGTTTAATCCTAAATCTCGAGTTCAGGTTATGCCAGGTTATTTTTCAACTGTGATTTCTTAAAGATCACTCAGAACCTGGGGGTTCCAATGCTGCTTGTAGACAATTACCACTAAATTTTTTGGAGAGGGGGAATCTTTTAAGTGCAATTATTATTCAGGATCTCTTGGCTGACCTTAATGGACTGTGACTGTGGGTCAAGGTAAATTGGTTGGGGTTTTGTTTAGTTGTGTTGTATTTGTGAAGAATTCTAAGCAATGCTCTTAGCAGTCAGTGTCAACTGGTTTTTCTCATGGGAAGAGTATCCTTTATAAAAAAGCTGGCTGAGCTGCTTTCAGTGCCTGCAAGTTTTTTTTTGTTTCTGTTTGAAGGAGAACTCAAACTTCATGGAAAGCAGCTGCAAAGCCTGTGGTAGCACCGAAGAAGCCAACAACTGTGTAGAAGTAATTGTTACTAATGAAAGCACTTCTTGCACTTGTCCTAGTAGTGGTACCCTATTAGGCTCACCTAAAATCAAGAAAGGTATGTCAAATGTGTTAGCATTTTTCATTTTTAAAAAGCATTTGCCATTCATGGGGTGAACAGTGGTCACTTGTTTTTACAAAGGAGTCCCTGCCCGTGGCAGGGGGGTGGAACGAGGTGATTTTTAAGGACCCTTCCAATCCAAACCTGTCTGGGGTTCTCTGAATTCTTTCTTGTTAGGGACATAAGTAAAGGATGTGCAGCAGTTCCTACAGATGGCAGTAATTGTGGCCTCTGTCTCAGGTTTATCTCCACACTGTACTGGCAGCGACTGTGGCTATTCCTCGAGCATGGAGGGCAGCGAAACGGGGTCCCGGGAGGGCTCGGACGTGGCCTGCACTGAGGGCATCTGCAACCATGATGAAAATGGTAGGTTTGGGAAGAAGAATCATGATGCTTTGATATCCTCAGAGCTTGCAGCATCTCAAAAGAAACTTGGCTGTGTTTTGCAGGGGACGATGCCTGCGTCCATCGCTGCGACGACAAGGAGGAGGATGGAGACAGCTGTGTGGAGTGCTGGGCTAATGCAGAGGAGAGTAACACAAAAGGCAAAAACAAAAAGAAGAAAAAGAAAAGTAAAGCCTTGAAGTGTGAGAACGACCATGTAAGGAACACGGCTCTGCCAGATGCTTCTCTAAATGCTTACGTTTGGAAGTAGTTACAGAAGGATTTAAAATTCCCATTGAGATTTACACTGAAAATGGGACAACAGGGGTCTCCTGTTCCCTTGTCATCCCAAGTTTTGGAATTGAGCTCCTTCCTAGAGTGGGTTGTGGTGGAGTCTCTTCTATGTTCCTAAGCATGTGCACTTTAACTCACTCTCAGTGAATGTGCCACCCCCAGCTCCCCAGGCACACATTTAAACACAAATATCTACCCTCGCTCACCTTTGAACCTTCCTCTTTTCCCTCTGCTTCCATCTCAAACTCGAATACCTCGTGTTAAACACTGCTGGCAGTTCACTGCAGGCTCTTTTCCCTTTCAGATTCAGAAGCTTGGGAGCTGTCTGGCAGATGCAGGGAGCAGAGAGACCTCAGGAAATCTCACGCACACAGAGTTTCACCGTGACAAGACCAAAGACACACACGCTGAGAGCTGCTGTAGTGCAGACAAAAGCGGCCAGCAGTTGCCTTGGTTTGAGCATATGAAAAATGTGTCACAGTTTGCAGAACCTACAGAAATGTCACTTGTCCCTGATACTGGAAAAGGTGCCAAAAGCTTAGTGGAACTCCTTGTAAGTAACTACCGCCTTCTAATTTAAGGTTGGAGCATCTTGCTTTAATCTTAGGGGCTGAGAGCTCAACTCCCAGTGAGGAATTGAGTCCCAATGTTCTGTTCAGTTCCTTGTGCACGTTCCCTGAGAAGTTTATAATTGAATGCTTTGCAGAGGAGGAGAAATTGTCACTGGAATGCAGTGAAAGAACTTGTGTTGCAAGTGCTCATTGTCAAGGATTGCATTATTCCATAATGTGAAGTGAGCATTATTGCTGCCTTCAGGCCTCAAATGTTACTTCCCACTGCAGGCTCCTTGGGCAGCTTGCTTCCTTCTCCTTTTTTTCCTTCTCCTCCTTCTCCCCAAACCCCTCTAATAAAATCCATCCTCTTCCCATGGCAATGTGCTAAGACTGAAGTGGGTTTAATTTAATGACTGAATTTGCTGTTTCTCACCCGGCCCAGCAGAGCCGTGTGTGAGCAGGGTGTCCAGATCAGGCAGCTGGGATTTGGGCTGGTGTGACAGGGCAGCCTGGAGACAGATGTGCTGCACAGGAGGGCAGTGCTGGAGCTCTGAAATCCCCATTCTCATTTGCAGGATGAGTCAGAGTGTACTTCTGATGAGGAACTGTTCATCTCCCAGGATGAAATCCAATCATTCATGGCAAACAACAAGTCTTTCTACAGCAACCGGGAGCAGTACAGGCAGCACCTGAAGGAGAAGTTCAACAAGTACTGTCGCCTCAACGACCACAAGGGGCCCGTCTGCAACAGCTGGCTGGCAACAGCTGGAGCCAACTGAGCCCAGTCCAACCCTGTCTGTCACTGAAACTCGAGATGACTACTGCGCCTTCTCCTTCCAAACTTAATTTAGTGACTTACGGCAAAATTTTATCTTAAATTAATGTGATTCTTTTTTTTTTTTTCCTTGGTTTTTTTTTTTTTTTTTTTTTTCGGGGGGAGGCTGGTGGAGGTGATTTCCTTAATTTTGTTCTTTCTCCAGGCTTGTATCTTTAGTTGAGTAGCTGTGCAAGCCTCTCTTCTAATTTAAGCCATCTCTTTTCATTCAATGTTTCTCTTCCTGTGAGACTTACAAAAAGCAAACTAGTGGCAAAGTAATGTTGTACCTATAATTCTGTACAGAATGACAAGGAGCTGAATATAAGATTTTACAAAGTAGACATCCATTTGCAAAATGTTTTGGATGTAATATGCTAAAGCGCAATGTGCAAAAATTTAAATAAAGAATATTTATTAATATGCAGAGTAGAGGTGGGTGTCTGTGTTTGTACTGGGAGTGTTCAGGTGGGGGTAAGGTGGGGAAAACTGGTCTGGGAAAGGACAAATCCTTGGAAACCAGGCTCTGTGTCCCTCCAGGGATGTGGTTTGGGGATGGTGGAGTTGCTGCCAGCCCAGCAGGGACAGGTGCCACCATCCCAGCCTGGCACTGCTCGGTATCAGGTGCCTGTTGTGGTGCCAGGAGCTGGGATAAGGGATTGGCAGGGGCTGTGCTCTGGAAATCCTGGTGTGAGGTCAGATTCCTTTGGGGAAGGGTTTGGATTTGGAGGGTGCAGCTGGGGCCGTTTAGGAGCACTGTTACATCCCACTCCTTCATCAATTCAATTCTTCTGCCTCTTGTGTTCCAATCAATCCATTTCCTCACACATTCCTGGGAATTATCTGAGCCCCCTTGCCCTGAGGAGGGAATACCATCGCCCCTTTTTCCCCTCCCTGCATCCACCCCGAGCCTTTTCAGGCTGGGGAAACAAAACCCCACCCGCCTTCGCATCTGGGGCGAGCTCAGCGCTCGGAGGGCGGCTCGCCATGGGCGTGTCCCTTGTGCCCAAGGGCGTGTCCGGGGCGTGTCCTGGGCGTGTCCCCCTGCCCAGGGGTGTGTCCCCGGTGTCCGGGGCGTGTTCCTGGGAGCCAGGGCTGTGTCCCGGTTGCCCAGGGGCGTGTTCCCGTTACCCATTGGCGCGTTCCCCGTAGCCAGGGCCGTGTCCCCGTGCCCAGGGGGGTATCCCCGGTAGCCAGGGCCGTGTCCCGGTTGCCCAGGGGCGTGTTCCCGTTACCCATTGGCGCGTTCCCGGTAGCCAGGGCCGTGTCCCGTGCCTAGGGGAGTGTCCCCGTTGCCCGAAGGGGGTGTCCCGGCCATGTCCCAGTTGCCCAGGGGGCTGTCCCCGTACCCATGGGCGTGTCCCGGCCGTGTCCCCGGTACCCATGGGCGTGTCCCCGTACCCATGGGCGTGTCCCGGCCGTGTCCCCGGTACCCATGGGCGTGTCTCCCTTTGCCCATGGGCGTGTCCCGGCCGTGTCCCCGTGCCCATGGGCGTGTCCCGGCCGTGTCCCCAGTACCCATGGGCGTGTCTCCCTTTGCCCATGGGCGTGTCCCGGCCGTGTCCCCGTGCCCATGGGCGTGTCCCCCCGCCCATGGGTGTGTCCCCGTACCCATGGGCGTGTCCCGGCCGTGTCCCCGGTACCCATGGGCGTGTCTCCCTTTGCCCAGGGGCGTGTCCCCGTGCCCATGGGCGTGTCCCGGCCGTGTCCCCGGTAGCCAGGGGCGTGTCTCCCTTTGCCCAGGGGCGTGTCCCCGTGCCCATGGGCGTGTCCCGGCCGTGTCCCCGGGGCGGGGCCGGCGGGCGGGCGGTGCTTTGTGCTCGGCGGTGGCGGCGGGGCCGGGCCGGGGCCATGGAGCGCTGGACCGGCCGGGTCGCGCTGGTCACCGGCGCCTCCGTGGGCATCGGCGCGGCCGTGGCGAGGGCGCTGGTGCAGCACGGCATGAAGGTGGTGGGATGCGCTCGCAGCGTCGATAAGATCGAGGTAGCGGCGGCGGCGGCGGCGGCGGAGCGGGGCCGCCTCCCTCCCCGGGAGGCCGCGGCGGAGCCGGGGGGATGCGGGGATGCCGTGACCACCCCAGCCCCGGCCACTCCCGGCCACCGAGCCCGCCGGGGTGGGTGGAAGGTGCCCAAGCGAGGAGCGGGTTCAGTTCTGAGGTTTATTTATTTATTTCTTTTATTATTGTTATTATTATTATTTTTGGAGCTGCTTCTTATCGAGGTTAAAAATAGCATCTCCCCTATGGAGCGGGATGGGGCTGCGGGGCCCCTGCGGTCCCTTCGTGTTTATGAAAACAGGGTTTTAATAAACCTGGAGCATCTCTGCAGCCCCGCCAAAAAGCTCATGGCGCTGGCTTGAGGATAAAGATGCTTAAAAGAAATGTTTTCTCGGGATCCTTTTTGTGCCGTGGTCAGCTGTGCCTCGCAGCTTGAGCTCGTTTGACATTTTTTAGGAAGTTTCCTCTGAGGGAGGAGATAAGTTGTAATCATCTTAAATATTGCCATGGTGTGTGCTCGGAGCTGAACCCTACAATATCCAGGGTTGTGTTTCCCTAAGCGTGGTGATAAGGGTGATAACTGAGAATAAATGCTCTCAAATTCATGGAAACCGAGGCTTGGCATTGCCAAGGGGGGTTGAGTACAGAAGTGCTTGGGAAAAGCCAAACTTTTCCCCTTTTTCCACTGCGGAGGCGCCGCTTGCATTGAGGAGGGAGCACCAGCGTGATTTAATGCCCTGGCCTTTAGGGCTCGCTGCTAATTTTGGGTTTCCCAGCGCTTGGATGCTGCTCTTAGCAGGGAGAGCCGAGCTCTGCAAAGCCTTTCCCACGTTTACTGCCCGTGCTGGATGTGCTGGAGCCCCGGGGTGCCTGGCAAAGGATGCTGCCAAGGATGTTGTTGCTTCCCATTCCCCCTCCAGAAAAGTTATTTCCAATATTGCTGTTTCCAGCAGCGCCCTTATCTGGGATTTTGTTTTGGAATCTTTTCATTTGGGAAAGAAATCAGTGCGACTTGTGGTTTTTTTTTCTCCCTTTTCGGCGTTCACGTGAGTTTCCTTCCTTTCTGAACCTTTCCTGGCCAAAAGGCAGCGTGGGTTTAAACACAGGCTTTGTGTTTGTATTGGGATGTGCACCCAGAGCAATCACTCGTGTATTGGTGATTGATTGGGTTCGTTCAGATCCGTCCTGCGCTGTCTCAGACTCGCGTTCCCACCGCAGCTCGTGTTTGTCCTTTTCCCTCCCTGCCCCCCGAGTGTGTCTGCAGCGCTGTCATTTGCTTTTGCTGGGTGTCTGGACTGTGTTTTGCTCCGCTGCTATTCTGGGTTTATTTATTGTCCGGCACGTTTCCTTAACGAGGAAGAAAATCCCAGCAGCGGTGGTGGAGCGTGGGGGGATCCAGGGTCACAGTGGGGACAGCTCTGTCACCTCCTGGCTGCCAGGGATGCTGTGGGAGATTTGTACCCAGTCCTGCCATGCTGGAGCTGCCCATGGAGCTTTCCTCCTGGAGAGTCACCCTGAGGCTTTTCCTTTAACAAAAACAAAAACAAAAAAAATAAAAAATAGGAAGGTATCCAGACTTGGAACTGTCGAGATGGGGATTTGTTTTGGGGGGGATTTGAGGGATGCTCTGAAGGCTGGAACACACTGATGGAGAGAGGAGGAGTGTGAAGGAGCCGAGGGTTTGGTGATGCCAGGGCATCACAGCTGTAATTAACGGAATTATGGAATCCCAGGCTGCTTTGGGTTGGACCTTATAAACCATCCCATTCCAAACCCAGGGGCACTATCCCAGGGTGCTCCAAGGCAGCTGGAAATGGAAAAATGGAAAAAGGACGAGCAGTGGGGTGTAAAAGCTGGAATACAGAGCTCACTTTGTAGCACAAAAACCTCATATTTCATTAAAGTTCATGGAGGTTTTAAGGTAAAATGGCTGGAACCCCTGTGTGAGGTGGTTTTGTAACCTCCAGCTAACTGAAGGAGCAGGTTGTCTAGTGGGGATTTAGCTCGGGCAATAAATTCCATGTCAAGATTTCTTAATCTCTTGGAAAATCAGATAAAGGCTTGAGGCAAGATAATGAAGGATTTGCAAAGTTGCATGTTTGGCATTAAACCCGTGTCACAACTCCAGTGGTCTTTATTTGGCTTTTGAAATAAAAATGTTAATAGCTCACCAAAAAAAAAAAAAAAAAAAAGCAAACTCCAGAAGGATCTTTTTTTTTTCTTTTTTTTTTTCCCTTCCAGTGGCTCCACTGGCCAAGTTTTCCCTCTCTGCTCCAAGCAGCCCCACATTCCCCACTCCTGCTGCTTCTGCTACTGGAGACTCCTCATGTGGGTCATCAAACAGTAACTTTTAACAGTCAGACATCGAGGAATAAAATATAATTAAACTGGCTGTATTTTCCTTTTGCATGCCAGGAGGTAATTCAGGTTGAAGGCTTGTTTTAGATGCAGAGCCTGGAGGCACTAACAGCTGTCAAGGACTTTCTGGCGTGTGCTCAGTGAGTGTTTGCTGCTCTCCAGACACTGCCACGCGTTCCAAGTCAGGAGCTTTAATGAGGCAGCCAAGAGTTTTTAGCAGCTTGGATTTAGCAGACCAAGATTTTTTTTTTTTTTTTTTTTTTTGGGAAAACGCTCCTTGGGTGATGATCACCCTCACAGGGACCCTTTTTCTACTCTTGGGGTCTCCAGGGTGCTGAGATTTACAGCCACAGCCACTCTGGTGCTCTTCAACTTCCCTGCTCCCGGTGTTTTCCAGGAATTTGTGTTTAGTGTCTGACTTCCTGCAGCAGCACAAAAAAGGGGAGAATTTACACATGCATGGGACAAAATGTTCCTCCCCTCCCAGCTGGCAAACACCCCTCTGGTCTTTTATTCGGTGAGGTATGAGAGTTTCATTTCGCAGGGCTCTTCCCCAGGGTGGGGAAGAATTGGGAGAGTTTTTTTCTGGCTCACGGGGACCCTGCAGCTTTTGCAGCACAGCGAGGCAGGAGATCTCCTTTCCAGGGGGTTTGCAGTGATGCGGGCACTACATTTCTATTATAATTAAAATGGATTTATTGGATATGTATGGAGAATGGCAGAAGTGCTGGCGTGGTGTCAGAGCCCTGGGTGTGGAGCCTGGCACTGATGGGAGATGCTCCAGGTGAGACACTCCCACCTGCTCCAGCTCCCTGGGAATCTTCCAGCAGCTCCTTCATTCCATGGACACCTTGCTCTGGTGTGACCAGGGGCACCGTGGATGCCTTGTTCCAAAAGAAATCCAGGTTTTTTTCTCCCTGTCTTTGTTGGTTTGCTGACAGCAGAGCCAGGCAGGAAGCAATAAACGTGGCTTAAGATACAAGGTTTAACCAATTAATTCCAATGCATTTGTGACAGGTATTGATCAAAGGTAACATTTATAACCAGGGCCTGCTTTGTCAAGGTTAGATCTGGCTCAGGAAACAGCCTTTGATAAGCTGAGCATTTGATTGCAGGTTCAGGCTCTGAGGAGGGTGTGTGGGAGGAGGAAGAAGGAGCTGAGTCTTCCTCCTGGCATCTGAGCATCCAATTTTGGGCTCTCTGGTCACTTCCATGAGCCCTAAGGTGCAAGGGAGGCCCGTGGCTGCTCCAAGAAGGGTGATGAACAGCTAATTGGTGTTTAATTACTTGGTTTAGAGGTCACCTGGTTGCATTTTGGCATTCTGTGTGTCCCTGGTGGGTCTGTCCCTGTGCCCAGCAGCTGGGATGGGTTCCCAGAGGTTTCCCCAATCTTGGGGCAGGATAATCCCAAGGCACGGTCCCTGTGGAGGGAATGACCTTCAGGATGTCCTTGGCCTCTGGAAGGGAATGTTTTGTGTTTGGCCAAGGCTTTGCCTCGGGGCTGGTGGGCTCAAGGTTTCTGGAGTGCTTTTACTGCCACTTGTCCCTGAGCAGATCCTTCCCTGATAAACAGCAGAGATCCCAGAATTGCTGTCTGCAGTGGTGGGGGGGCAACAAATCCTTCTCTGTCCTCGTGGTTTTCCTCAGCCTTGAAGCTCAGGAGGTTTAAACCAGGTTGGATTCCTCCTCTTTCTCCCCCATAAAGCTTTAAAAATGTCACTTTGCAGCAACCCCCCCTTCTCTGCTGCTCTTCTGTTCCCTTGGGCTTTGCCACAGAGCAGCAATACCGTGCTCAGAGCCCTAAAAATCAATAATAACTGAGCCTTTGCTGGGATGTTTGGAGCTGGGCTGGCGTGTGTGTGTGGCTGTCCCGTGCCTCAGTTTCCCTGTGTAAAAGCTGGCAGCTGTGCTGGCAAGCTGGGAGGGCTGTGTTGGACACAGAGGGGATTTTCTGCCTGGTTTTGGGTTTAAGGAGAGTGCCCAGGGCAGGGAGGTGTGAAAAGAGCAGCCACAGTGCTGTGAAGGAAATACCGTGGTGTTTTCCCTGCGGGTTGTTTAAGCTCTGCAGAAAGCAGTGGCTGTGCTCAAGTTGAGCTTTTCCCTCTCTCCTGCCCAGTGTCCCGTGGGCAGTGCCAGTGGGGATTTCCTGGCTCTCAGTAATTCCTGGGGCAGCCCCGGGTGGGTTTGTGAGATGTCACATTCCTGTCCCGTGGGGCTCAGCCTCAGCTCTGCCCAGCTTAGCCGGGATTAGGCTGGCGTGGCTCTGGTGTGGCTGCAGATGTTGGATGGCAGCAACATCTGGCTGCAGAGTGTGCCCTGGCAGGGCTGCTCCTGCTGCCAGGGGATGTGCTGCAGCCTCATCCTCTTGCCCACAGCTCGGAACCCTGGGCTGGGATAAAACCCAGCTGCTGCCAGCTGAATTTTGGGGCTGCTGGGGGCAGCCCAGGCCCCTCCTGGCGTGCATTAATCTGCAGAAGAGGATTCCTCAGGGATTACAGGCTGGGAGCTGAGGAGCTGCAGTGACACAGAGCAGCCAGCCCTGCAGGAAAGGGAGCTGCCAGGAGAAGAGAAGTCCCCAGCTGTGACACTGGGGACCTGTTGTCCTGCTGTCCTGCTGTCCTGCTGTCCTGCTGTCCTGCTGTCCTGGAGGGGCCCAGCCCTGTCCAGCCCCTGGATGCAGTCAGCTCTGCCTGGGACCCTCAGCTCGGAGCTCTGGGTGCCTTCTCATCTGCTGGGGCTGGGCTGGGGAGGGTTTGTGGCAGGGCTGGGGACATTCCTGGGTGTCCCAGGAGCTCTCCCAGCTCCTCCACACGAGGATATTCCCATGATCTGTTTTACTCAGGGTGAGTTCCTGCACCTCTGATCACACCTTACCTTTTCAGACCTTCACTGCTGCAAGATCAGGTGGGGTTTGACTGAATTAAAATCGTATTTTTTCCAGGTGGAGATGCCCCAGGAGGCAGGTGCCTGATCTGGGGGGGTCAGGCAGGAGCTGGGGCTCAGCTCTGCCCCATCCCTGGGTGTCTCTGAGTTGTTGCCTTGGGAATCTGCTGGGGAAGGGGCAGTGATCCCAATCCTGCAGGATCCTGGGCTCTGCTGGGGCTCTCCAGGGCTGCTGGAGCTGCTGCAGGAGGGGAGGGAGGTGTCTGTGTGCAGGGGAACCTGCCCTGGGCAGGCTGAGCTCTGTGGGGCTGGGTTTAGGACAGGCACAACTCAGAGAAAAGCAGAATATTGCTCTAATGAGCTGTCACAGTGACAGCAGTGTCTCCTCCTCCCCCATGCCAGCCTGGAGCAAGAAAACTGAAAAAAAAATAAAAACTGAAAGTGCCTTGACAGTGAGGAGGGACTGTGTGAGTGCCTGAAGGCAGCAGGGACCTCCAGGGCGGTCTGGCTCATGTGTGACAATGGGAATTAAAAATTTAGTGAGCTAAGAAAAACAAATCCTGGGCTGTTGAACTGCTGGGAAAGTGCAGGGAGCAGAGAAGGCTTGGAAAAGAGCAGCATGTCCATGCAGGACAGCTCCCAGCTCGGGGGGATGTGGTGATGGCTCAGGCAGGAGCCTGGCTCCAGTGCCTGGGGAGAAATGGGGAGGAATATTTATCCTTGGACCGTACAGCCCCGAGTGTGGTTCTGTCCATCTGACACTGGGGACACAGCTCTGCATCTCACTCATGGTCACAGAGCACTGTGGAAATAAAGAAATAAACCTCACCCCAGTGCTTTAGTCACTGTACATCTCATTATGCTGTTGTACTGTTATTAAATCTTAATTAAAAGCAGCTTCAGACTTGCCAATCACTGGAATGAAAGGGTTTGTAAGCCCCCAGTTTTCTTTCACAGCTCTGATGCTGTTTGGTGGAATTTTTCTTCTTCATTTTCTTTAGATAACAGAAGTAATTGGGGTGACTTTGGTGTTTTTCCAGTTGGTTTCTTGGTGCAGTTCTGTGTACAGTAGGACACAAGTACCTGTGATGAATGGCAGGTTAGATTAAAAATTACCTAATGGCTTCTTCTGGCTTTAATCTCTCTGAACTAAATGGATCTGAAGTTCATGGGGTGTTTTGCCAAACAAAGCCAAACTTGACTCTTTCCTTTCCCCCCCGCCCCTCTTTAGAGTCCCTTAACATTTTTATATCAATTAGTTCTGTCAAACCATTTTACCAGGACTGAATGTGAATGCAGGGCACTGTGCCCCGAATGCACAAAGAGCATTAACCCTTTGTGGGGAGAACTGGTGGTTTCTGAGCACAGCAAAGCCATCCCATGAACGTGAGGCATCCTTTCAGACTGGGTAACACCTGCCTGTCCCTTTCCAAGCATCCAGAGATGCTGGAAGTGTCCCAGGCCAGGCTGGACAGGCCTTGGAGCAGCCTGGGATAGTGGAAGGTGTCCCTGCCCATGGCAGGGGTGGGGAACTGAATGATCTTTAAGGTCCCTTCCCACCCAAACAATTCTTATTTCAGATTTCCATCTCCAGCTGCTGGACTTGCAGTGGCCTCGTCTGCGTTGCTGTTACCTGGTCACTCTCCAATTGTTGATGAAATCTGGAAAACCACCTTTTCTCTCTTTATTCCTTTCCTCCTTGTGCATGTGGGTGTGCTCAAAGTGGAATGAGCATCACTCGAGTGACTTAATGGATGCTCTGAAAGGAAAACTCTGCGAGCTCTGTGGCTCAGAGAGTTGCTTTTCAAAAGTCTCTTGCAAACTTGCCTGCAGTTGACGTTTCTTTGAAGAGTCTGTGATGACTCTTTATGTGCAGTTCAGCCCTGCCTGGGTGTCAGCAGTGCTCAGCACTTGGTTTTCAAAGAGAATTTGTTAGCACGAGTGCAGCCTGAGAGATGAAAGGATCTGTGCTGAGTCTGGTTGGAGGCACTGACACACCAGCCAGGGAAAGAAAGGTTTAGAGAGAGATTTGATTTCCCTGGTCGGTTGTGTCACAGCAGCTTTTCTCCCAGGGATAAAATCCTTTCTCTTGGTGTATGTGTGGATGGGCACTGCAGCCAGAGCCCACAGCCAGGCTGCAGGGACCACAGTGATATCTGGTCCAACCTCGCTGCTCCAGCAGGCTCATCCCAGGGCAAATCACACCCTTTGTTTCCTCTGCTCCCTCATCTGTGTCCCCACTGAGCAGGGAAAGGTTTCTGCAGGTGGTGAAGTGGCAGCTGGACGTGGAACTGGGGCTGTGACACAGCCCTGTGTCCCTCTGGGCTGTCACTGAGCTTTCCTTTTCCTTTCCTGTCCCTGGTGATGGGTCCCTCTTCCCTCCATCCAGCTCTCCTGGCACAGGTTCTGCTCTGGGAGATTCCTCCCACGCCCTTGTCCTGGTGTTTCTGATTTTTGAACATCTTTGGCGTTGCCTGCTTCACACTCTCAGCCCAGTTCATGGCCCTTTTGCCCCTTTTTCCTGTTCTCTGCAGGAGCAAGGCTCCATCCCTGGAGCAGTTTAGAACCTTCCAGCCCCTCTTGCTGCTGTGAATTTTCTAAATGCTGCTCTTGCAGATTTCCCCCAACTGCTTTTTCAAGTGTGTGCTCCGATGGCAAAAAGCAATATATTTTTCCAT
The DNA here is from genome assembly GCA_037013685.1 of Acridotheres tristis. Lineage (NCBI taxonomy): Eukaryota > Metazoa > Chordata > Aves > Passeriformes > Sturnidae > Acridotheres > Acridotheres tristis. The sequence continues at coordinate 9,325,376 of CM072906.1, forward strand.
CCTACCAGCACATCATCATCAAGTTTGCCTGAATGGCAAAGTGCAGCAGCCCCAGGAGGGCACAGAGGGGTGGGATTCAGTCCCAGGGGCAGCTTTGTTGGGGCAGAGGTGTTGTCAGCTCAGGGCTCTCTGGGGATGCTGGTGCTGCTGGGATGGAATCGATCCCAGACTGAGCTGGGCACATCCATCCCCTTCTCTCCTGGAGCTGTGAGAGTAATAATAATAATAATAATAATAATAATAATAATAATAATAGTAGTAGTAGTTCTGCAAAGCCTTCCCTGAGCTGGGAACCAGGCAGGAGAGCAGCTCCAGGCTGGTTTTTTGGCTCGTGGTCCATGAAAGCTGCTGGGCTCTGGGGAAGGGTCCATCTCTGTGGTGGGCTCAGCTACTGGGAAACACTGAAAATCATTTACCAAACACAGCCACTTGCCCCAGAATGCTTCGAATATGCTGAATTTGAGAAGGCTGAGCATGTTTGGGGTTTCAGCAGGGAGGGGCTGGTCCCTCTGCAGGGCAGGACTCTGAGCTCGGAGCTGCAGCCACTTCAGGAGATTCCTGCCCTGGGCATTGCTCCTGCCTTATGGAAAGCCGGGAATTGCACCCCTGGAATGCAGGGAGGAGCTGGGAGCAGTGGGAAAGCTGCCATGGCTGGAGCTGGGCTTTATTGCACCCTCTGAAACGTCACAGTTGGTGACACTGCCACCGGCGACAGCGCCCGGGTGATTTGGGGGACATTTGTCGCCAGAGTCCATCTCCCCCCAGGAGCCAGACATCATGTGGCTGCTGCCTGGCACTGGGAGCTGTCACTGTCACTGTCACTGTCACTGTCACTGTCACTGCTGTGACACATCAGGGAGGAGATGCTGCTTCTCATTAATGTCTGGGGTAAAGGGCATCCTCGGAGGATGCAGCAGCTCCCGGCCTTTCCTCGGCTTTGTGTCACCCAGCGTGACAAAGGTTGGGATATTTGGGGTAATTCTTGGCCACGAAAAGGAGGAATTGCCGGGCACATCCTGTGCCACGCCAGGGCTGGGTTTGGTTGTGTTCTGCCAGTGCTCACCTTGCCCAGGGTGATGGAAGAGCACCGAGCGTGTCCTCAGGTTCAATAACTGCAAAATAACTGCTCTTGGCTTCTCCTGGATACCAACATCTCCTTTTTCTTAATTAGCATCACAGTGATTCTTCCCCAGTGCCTGTTTTCAGGGCTGTGTTAGCCCTGAGCTGTGTTTTTCAGGATAAGCTGCTCCATGGGGAGAGGGGGCTGATGGCTGTTTCCATCCATCCTCATGCCTGTTTTCCCCTTTCCTGATCTCTGTTTTCCCCCTTTCCTGATCTCTGTTTTTTCCCCATCCTCATGGCTGTTTTCCCCCTTTCCTGATCTCTGTTTTTCCCCATCCTCATGGCTGTTTTTCCCCTTTCCTGGTCTCTATTTTTCCCCATCCTCATGGCTGTTTTCCCCCTTTCCTGATCTCTGCTTTTCCCCATCCTCATGGCTGTTTTCCCCCTTTCCTGATCTCTGTTTTTCCCCATCCTCATGGCTGTTTTTCCCCCATCCTCGTGGCTGTTTTTCCCCATCCTCATGGCTGTTTTTCCCCTTTCCTGATCTCTATTTTTCCCCATCCTCATGCCTGTTTTTCCCCCATCCTCCTGGCTGTTTTTCCCCTTTCCTGATCTCTGCTTTTCCCCATCCTCATGGCTGTTTTCCCCCTTTCCTGATCTCTGTTTTTCCCCATCCTCATGGCTGTTTTTCCCCCATCCTCATGGCTGTTTTTCCCCCATCCTCATGCCTGTTTTTCCCCCATCCTCATGCCTGTTTTTCCCCCATCCTCATGGCTGTTTTTCCCCCATCCTCCTGGCTGTTTTTCCCCATCCTCATGCCTGTTTTTCCCTCCTGCCTGTCTCCCCAGAAGCTGGCAGCTGAGTGTCAGAGTGCTGGCTACCCGGGCACGCTGATCCCATACAAGTGTGACCTGTCCAACGAGGAGGAGATCCTGTCCATGTTCTCTGCCATCAAGACCCTTCACCAGGGTGTGGATGTCTGCATCAACAACGCTGGGCTGGCCCGACCTGAGCCCCTGCTCTCAGGGAAGACAGAGGGCTGGAGGACCATGATAGATGTGAGTATTCCCCAAGGGAGCAGGGCTGGGCCACTGCTCTGTCTCTTCTGGCCACCATCTCTGTTGGAAAAGATAAAGATTTGACAGCAAAGTCTCACGGATGTGTGTGTGTAACAGATCTTTGAATGTAGAATCTGAAGAAGGAATAGAAATGATAGCAAGTGTTGATATAGAAGAAAAGAATTGCTGAGCCAGTCTGACTGGATAACTAAGAGGCCAAAGGGTAAAATGAGTTAGAAGGGGTTTTTATGACTCAAAGCAAAGGATAAACCCACCTCAAACAAAAGATGTTTTTACCAAGCAAAAAGATTTTCACAGGCAAACAAAAATGCCACGTTGAAAGCAGAAAAAAGGTCCAAAAATTTCTGCTGCAGGAAAACTGAAAAAGAACTTCTAGCTTCAACTGTAACACACAGACCTTTTGTGATTGGAAATAGTACCATGAATATGGTAATGTTGGCATAGGCTGTAGGCAATGGTAAAAGTCTTGGCTGGTTGTCGTGTTTTAAGATGCTCTGCAATGAAAAGTTTAGAATGCATTGTAAGCAGAACTAGAGTGGCTTCAGATAAACCCACAGCTGAGGTGACAGGCTGTGGGCTGGGCTCTTGTCACCCACGACCCATGAATTGCTGAATCCTCTGGGTACAATAATCAGCATTTTAAAGAGCAGCCTGGAGTCCCCATCCCTCGTTTTGGCTCTTCCACATCTCCTCATTTCAAAGCTGAGGATCTGCTCTGACAAAGTTTTGCTGCCTGGGCAGTGGAAGGACATCCTGCCCTGCTGAGCCCTCACCTTGGAGGATGGAAACACAGCAGCATTTTTCCTTTAGCTCACTGGTTTTCTGAAGAACCTCCCTTTTTTTTTTTTTTTTTTTCTTCAATAAAGCAGAAAATCAAATACCAGGCACTGGGTTTTGCAGCTAATCCTGTTAGTTGTGGCAGTGGGTTGTAGAAACGGGCAGATTCTTTTTGGCTTAAAAAGCTGTAATGCTTTTTGTCTTTATAGCTTAATTTTCTGCCCATAATCTGGTTAGGGCTGGATGTGAATGAGAGCATTTCATGTGCTGAAATGGGAGTTGTGCACATGGCCCATCCCACTTACAGCTCCTCCCTGTCACAACCTGCTGTCCTGAGGTGCTGCCCAGTTCCTGTGACTTCACCATTTTTTTTGTCACGATGTGGGAGCCCTTTTCTGAACACAGCAGTGGGAGCTCAGGGGGGTTTGGGTGTCCTTGCAATGTCTCTGGCCAGCGAGGTGCTGAACCAGGAGTGGAGTGATTTCCCCTCCTGTGCCTCCTCCTCTTGTGCATGGAAGTGTTTTCCTTGCAGGAAACTCATGGCTGTGAGCAGCCCAGCAGCTCTGGGAGCTCATCCTGGTGAAGGGAAGGCCGTGTCTGAAATGAAGCTGTAGCCTCAGGGCCACTGCTGGGACGTGCCAGCTCCCCTGGCTGTTCCTCCTGAGCACTCTCAGGGCTGTGTAAAACAAAACACAGAAGCACATTGAGACTTCAGCCTCCTGCTGCCAGGGCAAGAGCTGCCATATCCTGGCTAATTAAGTTCTTGTTAGGATTTTGGCCTGACTGCTGGCTGCTGTGACTGCAGCCAAAGCAAGCTGAGCTCAGCTTTGTGTGCCCAGCCAGGCTTTGTGGGCTGCCCAGCCTGGGTCACTGCACAGCCACATCTCCCCAGCCCCTGTTGCCATGGAGGCTTCAAAGAAAATGAAGTGTAGCTGAGGCTGAGCTGGCGTTCAGCAGGGCACTGCTGAGCCCTGGGGGTCACCTGGGCCTTGAAAATTCCTTGTCCTGGTCCCTGGGACTGTGTCCTGTGTGGCTCCCTCAGGGATGCTGAGTGTCCCTCCTGCTGCTTTGTTTTTGTCAGCTGGGCAGGCTGGGGGGGACTTGTGGCATTTCCCAGCTTCCCCAACCCGTGTTCCCTCCCCTGGCTGCTCAGCTGAGTTTAATCTCACTTTATCTCACCTTCCACCACTTTCAGGGAGAAAGGTTTTTGGAGTGGGGATTGTCCTGTATGAGAGACTCCAGTGTTGGTGTTTACAGTGGCTTGTTTGGGAGTTTGGGAGCCTGTGGGGGCTGCTTTGGGGTGGGATGGGTGGGAGGAGAGGCAGGGGGGTGACCCCAGTGTTAGGGAACCAGGCTGGGGGAAATGTTTAATTCCCAGGGATGAGCTGTACAACTCTCACTGCTTGGCAGAAATGCTGTTGTAGCAGCCTGAGGCACCCCAGCTCTCCCCTGTGCTGGCAGATATTTCCCTCCCACCATCCTCCCAGCAGCTGCTGGCTTGGCTGCTGAATTCTGGGTGAATTGAACAACCCTCCCACCTCCAACGTGAAGGCAAAGCCCTGGGATGCTCCAGAGCCCAACTTCACCCCCCCTGGCCACGGGCTGGGCTTTGCTTTTTGTGCTGCTGCTGAGGGGTAGGAGCAGCTCAGTGGAGTTTTCCCTTTTGTTCCCTGCCCCTTTTTGGTGGCTGCACGGAAATAAAGAACTGCCTGCTGGAAATGTCCCTGTCTCCAGGCCCTGCAGGCGCCGTGGCAGGGCTGGGGGGGCTCTGCAGGGCCAGCCCCCCCTGCCAGGGCACCCCAGGCCCCTTTCCCTCCCAGGGAGAGCTGCCAGCACCTTTCACAGGCCACTGGGCTTTGCAGAGCTGTGTGGCAGCAGGGAGGCTCCTTCCCAAGTTTCCTTGGAGAGCAGAGTGCTGGGAGATGCTGTTGGAGAGTTCCAGGGCCCCTCTGGGCTGCAGCATGGGAAAAGTTTCCAAACAGCCATGGATCCATCGATTTAGGAGGCATTAGGGCCTTAAATTAAAGGCTTTTTTTTTTTTTTTTTTTCCCTTTTTGGTAAATTGATTTTTGCTGCCATGCATTTTTTATGAGCTTTGAGGCTCTGTGTCCTTCCAGATCCCCCTCTCAGTATCCTCCTTCTTGTTACATATCTAGCAGCCAAAAGCACGTTATAATTTACTTATTCCTCCTCTTTTCTAATGCTGTGGTTCTTTATTGTCTGGTATTTATTCCCAAGGTGGGAGCTGCTCCTCCCCGGGCTGCAGGATGTTTGGAATGATGGATTTACAGCAGATCTGCCGTGGGTGCAGCAGGGAAGGTGCCACCTCAGGCAGGTTCTGAGCCCATCCTCCCTTGGCTCACAGCTTCCCCCATTCCCTCAGTGCTTTGTGAGGCTGGAGCAAAGTCCTGATCTGCAGGAGGAGCTGGGGCTGTGTGCACACTCAGCCTCTGGGGCTGCACAGCTCCTTCACGTTTTACCCACTGACCTTTCCAGCCAGGAATTCAAGCTGAACTTCCCATTTTCCCTGCTCAGGGCACAGAGGGCTGCAGCACAAACCCTCTCCCTCCTCTACACACAGAATGGGTTTGATTCTTGGCATTATTCACTGACTCTGCTCTTGTTTTTCTGCACCATCTGTGCAGGGATATGTTTGCTGTAAGCTGTGTTTCCATATGTGCTCTGGAGCTGGGGCACTCCTTTGGATGCCTTGGAAAAGGCTGGTTCTGGGAAAGTGAAATGCTGAGCACTTCTAGGAACAGGATCTTTGATGTCCTCCAGGCTGGCAATTGCAGCTCCTGAATTGCTGGGAAATGTGGCACCGTGGTTTCTGAGCCCAGGTGTGCTGGCCATCCTTGCCAAGGGACCTTTGACCCTTTTCTCCTTAAAATAGGAACAGAAAAATGTCAGATGTGGATGTTTGTAACAGCAGCCTCGGGGTGATACAGACTTGCTCGTTTTCCAGGTGTGTTTTTAGGTTCCTCAGTGCATTTTTTGAAATGGGATTTCACCCCAAAACCCAGTCTGTGCTGGTGGGAAAAGGCCATCCCAGCTCAGCTGCCTCGCAGCCAATTGTTTTGTTGAACCGTGGAGTTTTATCACAGGGCTCTGGACTTTCCCATGTGGCTGTTGATTGGGATCTTGCTTTGCCAGGAGCTGTCAAAATGTTGTAACTCTGCCCACGCCGGGAATGGCTGCTCAGTGAGTCACAGGCTTTGGGATGATGTTACCCTCTAGTGGCCTTTGGAGAGGGAGTGGGGAGTGACTGCTCCAAAAAACGGGGGGCTGGGGCATCCCGGGGCAGTGAGGGAGGCAGGGATGTTGTTTGTCATGAAGGGTTTTACAGCAGCAGTTGCCCAAATCCAAATCCCAAAGGATCAGGCTGGAGGGGGTGAGTCCTGCTTTTCCCTGCTGTGGAATCCCAAATCCTGCCCGTGCCCTGCCTGCTCTGGGCTTCACTCCAGTGCTGCCTTCTCTGCTCATTTTCTTCCTGGCACAGCCCAGGTGAGTTCCCAGGTTAAAGATCGATCTCTGCAGTTCCAGGTGTGATGGCTGAGGTAGCCAGCAGTGACTCTGTGCTTGACCAAAGTGCACTTGGATGGGGCTGGTGGCTCCACTTGTGTTGCCTGGGTACTCCCGGGATCAGATAAACTCCCTGTTTATCTCTGGCCAGATAAACCCCTCAGGGATGGCCTCTGGCAGTGAATAGGGAATAAAAAAAACAGACAAAAAGCTGTGACCCGAGATCCTTGAGGTGACCCAGCTCCTCTTTGTGCTGCTCAGTGATTGCATCTCTCAGCTCCATCCCTTTCCAAAGCAGTGTCTCTCTCCTGCCTGTGCCAGAGTTATTCTGCCCCATTCTTCTTCATGATTTTCCCAGTGATGATGCCCAGCCCTGTCCCGTCTCCATCCCTGGCTGTTCCTGCTGCTCCACCCATTGACAGTGGCACCTGCCTTCTGATTCATCAGAAAAATCACTTCTTCCTGAGGATTTCACCCACTGCAGTGTGCTCTGACCCTTCTGGGCTGCTCATTTAGCTGGCAAAGTCCCACGGTGTTAGCCAGGACCTGCCAGGGGATGGTCACATCCTTTCAGCAAAACCCCTTCCAAATCTCAGCCACCTGAGCACTTAGCACTGCTGCTGAGATTCTTGCTCATCAGTCCTGCACCAACCCCTGGGCCCTCTGTATTCCAGCTGGGAGAATTTCCTTAGCTTTATCTTCCCAGCAGCTTTGGCTCTGTGTTTTATGGTCAGGGAATGCTGGAGGGACTGTACATTAATGCTCGTGGAGGTGATAGGACTGAGTTTAACCAAGCCAGGGCACTCTGGGAAGTGCTGGTCCAAAGAGCAAGAGCCTGGAATGCTCTGGATCCTAAAGGACTGGGTAAATTGCCAGTTAGGGCTGAGGGAAATGTCAGCAGGCAGTGACAGATCAGTGGCTTCCACACCCCCGGGGTGAGTTGCCCACCCTGGTGCTCCCTGTGGCACAAAGTGATCTTTGGTTCCTGTGCCTGGGAGCTCTTTTGGTGCCTGCTCTGAGCTGCTGGCGCTCTGACAGGCAGGATCTGGGGATTTCCTCGTTAATGAGCTGACCTAATTATCTGCTGTTAGTGCCCTGCCAGCTGCCCAAACCCCGGAGTGCTCAGTGCTGGACAGAAACACCAGCTCAGCCTCTGGACAGGGGGTTTGCTCTCCCTTCGTTTGGGCTTTACCCTCACACTTGCCCCTAAAACGATCAAGCCCATTGATTTCTGCTCCCCCTGGGTGTCTGTGCACCCCCAGCTCAGGTGTGGGGTGTGAGGATGAGCAATTCCCTCTTTGGCTTTTCCTGGGAATTGCCCAGGGGCAGGGACTGGAACTGATATCCCAGATTTTGGGCACACAAATCAAGGAGTGCCAGGCAGGGCTGCTGGCCTAAATTTCTTCTTCTTTTCTCCCCCCTGAGGTTAATGTGATGGCTGTGAGCATCTGCACCAGGGAAGCTTATCAGTCCATGAAGGAGAGAAACATCGACGACGGGCACATAATTAACATTAACAGGTGAACGAAGAGGGGTGTGGGATCAGCCTCGGGGGATTCCTGCTCTTCCCTGCAGCACAGAGAGGATTTAAACACTGGCTGGGCTCAGCCTTGGGGGTTTCCTCCTCCTCCTCCTCCTCCTCCTCCTCCTCCTCCTCCTCCTCCTCCTCCTCCTCCTCCCTGCCTTACAGGAAGGGTTTAAGCACTGGAGTTTGGAGCTTGCTGTGGGTGCTGGTGGGGTTTTCTAAGGATTGTGGTGGTTGATGGTTCAAACTTAATCTTTGCTGGTATAAAGCAGGGAAGACCAAAGCAGGGAGGAAAGGAATAACCCAAAGCAGAGAGAAAAGGATGATCCAAAGCAGGGAGGAAAGGATGATCCAAAGCAGGGAGAAAAGGATGATCCAAAGCAGGGAGGAAAGGATGATCCAAAGCAGGGAGAAAAGGAATAACCCAAAGCAGGGAAGAAAAGGAATAACCCAAAGCAGGGAGAAAAGGAATAACCCAAAGCAGGGAGGAAAGGAATAATCCAAAGTAGGGAAGAAAAGGAATAACCCAAAGCAGGGAGGAAAGGAATAACCCAAAGCAGGGAAGAAAAGGAATAACCCAAAGCAGGGAGGAAAGGAATAACCCAAAGCAGGGAGGAAAGGAATAACCCAAAGCAGGGAAGAAAAGGAATAACCCAAAGCAGGGAAGAAAAGGAATAACCCAAAGCAGGGAGGAAAGGAATAACCCAAAGCAGGGAGGAAAGGATGATATCAGCCACTCCTGATGGGTCAGGGCTGAAGTTTGGTTTCTGGAGCTGTCAGGGACATTTTGGCCGTGTGGAGAGGAGCTGTCTGCTCCCCGTGCCAGCCTCTCAGTGGGTTTGCTGTGACTCTCTGAGTGTCCTGCAGGTCCCTGCCAGCTGCCAGCAGTGTCCCCTGTGCTCTCCCCCCAGCATGAACGGGCACAGCGTGGTGCCCCAGTCCGTGGTGCATTTCTACAGTGCCACCAAGTACGCGGTGACAGCGCTGACCGAGGGGCTGAGGCAGGAGCTGCGTGAGGCCAGGACCCACATCCGAGCCACAGTGAGTGCCCAGGGCCCTGCAGGAGCCACCTTCCACGGGCCACAGCTCTTCCCTATGATAAAGAACCAAAGGAGTGCAAAAACAGTGCTCAGCACACTGGGAATGGTCAGGAAATGCTGTGAGAGATGGTGGCTGTCTTTGCCAAGAAGGGATTTTTTGGGTGCACAAAGTGGGCAGTTGTTTGTTGGGGTGCTCACTCAGAGCTTTTCCATGTTTTTCTTTGCTTCTCTGCTCCTCTGGTGTGTGAGGAGGGAAGTTCAACTGTTCCCTTAAAAAAAAAAAAAAGGGTGGGAAAGGAGAATAACAGAGAACCGATTTTTTTTTTCTTTTTTTTTTTTTTGTATTCTTTTACTGAAGGGGAATTACAAATCCTATTAGGATGTGCTCTGCTTTTTTCCAGTGTATATCTCCAGGACTGGTGGAAACAGGATTTGCTTTTAAACTTCATGATAATGACCCTGAGAGAGCTGCTGCAACTTATGAGAGCATTCGGGTAGGACTTGGAGGAATGGAAACAGAGGGAAGTGGCTCTGATTATAATTGAAGTCTTCTCCTGGTTAATAGTTCCAGAGAGTGCCCAGTGCTCTCCAATCTCAGCCCTCAAACCTCCAATTTTCCACTGGTATTTACACACTGTGTAGATTTTCATTTGGGTTCAGTTTCCAGCTCCTTATATTTTTCCTTTTATTCTGATGTTCTGTAAATAAGTGTCAGTCAGCTTTGCCATTTTCCAGACTGTGACTTCATCATTGCAGAGAAGATGGGACAAGCAGAGGTGCCAGCACAAGGAGAAACATTGTCCTGAAGGTGGCACGGGATTTCCTGTGGGAATTCCTGATAAGGATGGCACTGCCTGACCTGGCAGAATTGCTGTGCCAGCAGTGAGATTATTCACAGCAATCCAAGAATTATCAGCACCAGGCACATCCTTTGTGAAATTTTTAATGGATCGGATATTTCCTGCTTGCTTGCACCTTCTGGACATGCCCAGGGGCACTGTCTGACCTCGTTATGGGTGGGCAGGAGAGGAGGGGACCTTGGTGTGATGCTCTTTGACCCAGAGCTCCTTTGCTGTCTTGCAGTGTCTCAAGGCTGAAGACATGGCCAATGCTGTCATCTATGTCCTCAGTGCCCCTCCTCATGTACAGGTAGGCTGGGGCTGAGCCTGGGGTGGGGCTCAGGGCTGCCCTGGCCTGGCTGATCCAGCACTGGATCAGCTGGGAGCTCAGGGAGCCTGGGCTGGGGATTAGCAGGGATCACGTTTGTTTACACTTCTGGGTGACAGCTCTGGGATGGCACTGCTGGCACTGCTCAGGGTGTGGGGTCACTGGGGATGGCACTGCTGGCACTGCTCAGGGTGTGGGATCACTGGGGATGGCACTGCTGGCACAGCTCAGGGTGTGGGATCACTGGGGATGGCACTGCTGGCACTGCTCAGGGTGTGGGATCACTGGGGATGGCACTGCTGGCACAGCTCAGGGTGTGGGGTCACTGGGATGGCACTGCTGGCACTGCTCAGGGTGTGGGATCACTGGGATGGCACTGCTGGCACTGCTCAGGGTGTGGGGTCACTGGGGATAGCACTGCTCAGGGTGTGGGATCACTCTGGGATGGCACTGCTCAGGGTGTGGGATCACTGGGATGGCACTGCTGGGGCTCTTCACATCCCTGTGGATCCAGCAAAGGCTGAGCTGGCTCTGATTCTTTCCCTGGAGGGTGCTGGGCACTGCCCAGGCTCCCCAGGGAATGGTCACATTCCCAAGGCTGCCAGAGCTCCAGGAGTGTTTGGACAATGCTCTCAGGGTGGGATTTTGGGGTGTCTGTGCAGTACCAGGAGCTGGACTAGATGATTATTGTGGTTCCTTTCCAACTTGGGAGATTCTGTGATTCCATGATCCCAGAAAAAGACTGTGCAAGGCAGGGGGAGTGTGAGGGGTAGGGGCACACTCTGCCCTTTTGGATGGTGCCATGTGAGATTTGCTGAGTCTTGGCTTGTGCCAGGTGCCAAATGACTCGTTGGACCTGTTCCCCCCAGTGTGAGATGCTTGTGCTGCCAGAGGGACTCTCCTCCTGAGGAACAAGGAATGCTTGGCCAGCTTTGTGCTGGAGGCAGGAGGAGCAGAGTTCCTGTTGTGAGAGCAGACTTTGATCACGAGAGGCTCCTCGGTGTCTCGGGTGAACTCTGCTCCCTGGCACTGCATCCCTGGCGCTTTTCTTGGCTTCAGGAGATAAAAAATCCTTCCTGTGGCAGCTCTGTGAGCAGGCCCAAACTGCAGCCTTGAGCCCTGAGGTTCACCCTGCACCTTCTCCGTGCATATTTGAGCTTTTGCTGCCTGCTAAAGGCGGAGCAGGTCCCTTCAGCTGTGCTTTCCTCACAGCCCAGGTCGTCAGTCAGGCTCACTGCTGGCCACGGGCTGGTGCAGCAGGGAAGGGCCCAGTGCAGGATCCCAGTGCAGGATCCCAGTGCAGGGCCCCAGTGCAGGGCCCCAGTGCAGGATCCCAGTGCAGGATCCCAGTGCAGGATCCCAGTGCAGGGTCCCAGTGCAGGATCCCAGTGCAGGATCCCAGTGCAGGATCCCAGTGCCCAGTGCAGGGCTCCAGTGCAGGATCCCAGTGCAGGATCCCAGTGCAGGATCCCAGTGCAGGATCCCAGTGCAGGATCCCAGTGCAGGATCCCAGTGCAGGATCCCAGTGCAGGGCCCCAGTGCAGGATCCCAGTGCAGGATCCCAGTGCCCAGTGCAGGGCTCCAGTGCAGGATCCCAGTGCAGGATCCCAGTGCCCAGTGCAGGATCCCAGTGCAGGATCCCAGTGCCCAGTGCAGGATCCCAGTGCAGGGCTCCAGTGCAGGATCCCAGTGCAGGATCCCAGTGCAGGATCCCAGTGCAGGGCCCCAGTGCAGGATCCCAGTGCCCAGTGCAGGATCCCAGTGCAGGATCCCAGTGCAGGATCCCAGTGCAGGATCCCAGTGCCCAGTGCAGGATCCCAGTGCAGGATCCCAGTGCCCAGTGCAGGATCCCAGTGCAGGATCCCAGTGCCCAGTGCAGGATCCCAGTGCAGGATCCCAGTGCCCAGTGCAGGATCCCAGTGCAGGATCCCAGTGCCCAGTGCAGGATCCCAGTGCAGGATCCCAGTGCAGGATCCCAGTGCAGGATCCCAGTGCAGGATCCCAGTGCAGGGCCCCAGTGCAGGATCCCAGTGCCCAGTGCAGGGCCCCAGTGCAGGATCCCAGTGCAGGATCCCAGTGCCCAGTGCAGGATCCCAGTGCAGGATCCCAGTGCAGGATCCCAGTGCCCAGTGCAGGATCCCAGTGCAGGGCCCCAGTGCAGGATCCCAGTGCAGGATCCCAGTGCCCAGTGCAGGGCTCCAGTGCAGGATCCCAGTGCAGGATCCCAGTGCAGGATCCCAGTTCCATCCATCCCATGTTGCTCTCTTGCAGATTGGGGATATACAGATGAGGCCCACGGAGCAGATCTCGTAGCAGGGGAGGAGGATGAGGAGGACCATGAGCAGCATCCTGTCCACTCCACTTGGAACCCTCTGGCAGCCCAGGGTTCCCTCGGCTGGCTGGCAACGTTTTAATCAAGTACCAAGGATCATGTTTGAAGAATTATTTTTCTCTCCCTCTCTCTGAGCTGGTGCTGAGCCAGTTTGAAAAAAAAAAAAAAGAACCACAAACTCGTAGTGGGTCTCTTTCTCCCCCACTCCTTTCTGAAACTGCCTAAGAGTAAAAATGTATTTGAAAATAATGCAGGGAAGTGGTTTGTGGAAGATTGTTTGTCTCCAGGCTGGTTTGTTCTTCCTTTTGCTTTCTTTTCAAGGTTTGTTTGATCTTAGTTGCTGATGCTGTGTGTGGACCTAGGTGAGGTGGCACAAGATGTTTGCCAGCTTCAGTGTGCTTAGGGTCTGAGATTTTCAGTGGATGTCATACATGAACCCATCTAATATTTTATTTTCATCAGGTTGATTACTGATGGTGATGATGCACGTGGTATTTTATATTTCTTTTGTATTCCACTGCCCTAACCCCAGTGTACAAGCTCCCCCAGCCCTCCTTTTCCCTTCACATGAATCATGCCTGCCAAGTTTGAGGAAGTATAAATGTGTGTGCTTGATATTTCTCTTTTTTTCTAGGTAGGTAAATAGTTGGAGGAAAAGCACCTGTCCCTGTGCAGGTTAGGATGATAATCTAAGTGGCATAGTTACAGTAAGAGTGAGTTGTTTGGTATTTTTAATAAAAACTAAACGTGTGCTGTCTTGTGATCACCTCTATCCTTGGTATCATCCCCCAGCACTCTCGATGTTCTGTGTGTGATATTTGCATGCATTGACACTTTTCTGGAAACGTGGATTGCTCTGGTGCTGTTGAAATGCTGGTGCTGAGGAGCTGGAAATGGTGGAAGTTTATTTCTATGTAGAGACACAAACTCTGAGAGAGAGAGAGAGAGAGAGGGAGAGGGAGAGGGAGAATGGAACGAGCCATGCCGGAGGTGTCTGGAACCAGGAGAGATTTGTAGAGGATTTTTGGCTACAGAAAGCAGAAGATGAAAGGTCTGGCTGAGATCTCGTGTTGGTGCAGCCCCAGTGTTTGGCTCTGGGTTTACTCTGAGTTGAGGGAGAAGAGAATTGGCCTCAAAGCAGAGCTGGACTTGTCTTGAGACTCTGTGTGTGTGTGTGTCCAGCTCTTGGACACGTTGCCTTAAGATTGCAGAGCCTGTCCAGCTCCTGCTGGGCTCCAGGCAGCGTTTCAGGTCAGGGATGGTCACTTGGTCAGAGCAGAGGATGGAGAGCCTGGGAAATTGGGGTTGGATTGTTTGGCTGACACCAGGAGAGCCCTGGCAGTTCATCTGTGCTGCCCCTCCACAAGGGAGACCAGAGCTGGGCCACCAAACACGAGTCCAGCTCCCCTGTACAGCCTTGGGCAAGTCACTTTACCTCTCTGCCTCAGTTTCCCCTCTGGAAAATGGGGATAATAACACTCACCTACCTCACAGGGGTGTTGTGAGGACTCACAAGCTTTTGTAAAGCACTTTGACCACGACAGGCGCTGTGTAAGTGCTGAGTGTTGATATTGAAGTATTATTATGAATTAAACCTTGTGATACCTAGAATTCCTTGTGCCAAAGGTGAGCAGCTGTAGGAGGATACAAGCAGTAAACTGGCAAAATGTTCCTTTCATGATGGCAAAAACAAAAGGCAATTTGCCCTCTTTTTTTTCCTCTTTATTAACACATGATTTGTTCTGTCCGTTCCTCACCTGTCACTGGTTTCTCCTGACAAGTGTACCTGGATTTGGCTTTTTAATTTATTGTGAGTGAAATCCCTGCCCCTTGGGAAGTTTTGCACTGCCAGGGATGCCAAGGTGGTGCCTTTGTGTGGATTCCCAGCAGGTGCCCTGGACAGTGTGTGCCGTCTTTAGGAGAAGGCGGTTGAACTACTAAAGAGGCCAAAAAAAGAAAAAAAAAAATTGAGAAATTAGGAACTTCTGAGCAGGGATGTGGGCAGCAGTGGTGAAACATTGAATTGTGGCAGCAACTGTGTGCAAAGTTCAGCAGATGTTGAAATGTGTGGCTGAGGAGAGGCTTTACATCTCCCTGAGCTGTAAAAGGAGGATTTGCAGAGAATTGCTTAAGATGCAGAACCTTGACAAAGGGTTTGGCTGGATAGTTGCTCCCTGCAAATGCAGCCTGGCTGCCCTGCAGCCCTGGAAGTTGTTGGGTTTTCGTTTTTATTTTTACCCCCAAGAACATCTGTAATTCTCTAAAGGGACCTCGAGATGATGTGCAGTATATTTTTTCCATTTGAAGTGTGGTTTTAGGGGATCATCTCTGCTGCCTGCTAACCTCCCCCACGAAGGAGGGCTCCTCTGTGGGTTCTGTGGCCTCGGGTGGCCTTGGTGGCACCTCCTGCCACCTTCTTGGGATGAGATGGGACACGACTCCGAGGCAGTGAGACCCCTCAAACGTGAGGATCAGTGAACTGTGTAATTTATCAGTAGGTTTCTAATTGTGAACTGTAAAATAAAGAATAAAAAGAGAGGCACACTGTGGTTCGTCTGTGGTGTGTTTTGTTAATTTTGTGTTCAAACGGAACAACCTTTTTGCTGTTCACAGACAAAAGTTTGGGGAGAGATCCAAACAGAATCCTTGTGTTTTGAGTCTTTATGAGGAAAAACAGAATTTCTTTCTGGGTATGGACAGCATCCAGTTGTCTCGGGAATAACCTGTGGAGGTTTGTCCAGGGTCACTGGGGGTCCCCATTCCCAGTGCCTGGGCTCTGTCCGGGGTCACTGGGATGATCTGTTCCCCATTCCTGGGCTCTGTCCGGGGTCACTGGGATGATCTGTTCCCCATTCCCGAGGTCTGTCCGGGGTCACTGGGATGATCTGTTCCCCATTCCCGAGGTCTGTCCAGGGTCACTGGGATGATCTGTTCTCCATTCCCGGGGTCTGTCCGGGGTCACTGGGATGCTCTGTTCCCCATTCCTCTGTCCGGGGTCACTGGGATGCTCTGTTCCCCATTCCTGGGGTCTGTCCAGGGTCACTGGGATGCTCTGTTCCCCATTCCTGGGGTCTGTCCGGGGTCACTGGGATGATCTGTTCCCCATTCCCGGGGTCTGTACGGGGTCACTGGGATGATCTGTTCCCCATTCCCGGGGTCTGTCCGGGGTCACTGGGATGCTCTGTTCCCCATTCCCGGGGTCTGTCCGGGGTCACTGGGATGATCTGTTCCCCATTCCCGGGGTCTGTCCGGGGTCACTGGGATGATCTGTTCCCCATTCCCGGGGTCTGTACGGGGTCACTGGGATGATCTGTTCCCCATTCCCGGGGTCTGTCCGGGGTCACTGGGATGCTCTGTTCCCCATTCCTGGGGTCTGTCCGGGGTCACTGGGATGCTCTGTTCCCCATTCCTGGGGTCTGTCCGGGGTCACTGGGATGCTCTGTTCCCCATTCCTGGGGTCTGTCCGGGGTCACTGGGATGCTCTGTTCCCCATTCCCGGGGTCTGTCCGGGGTCACTGGGATGCTCTGTTCCCCATTCCCGGGGTCTGTCCGGGGTCACTGGGGTTCCCAGGGTCTGTCCGGGATTTCTAGGGTTCCCTGTTCCCGTTGTCTGTCTGAGGTCAGTGGGATGCTCTGTTCTCTGTTCCCGTTTCCCGGGGTCACTGGGATGCTCCGTTCCCGGGCTGTTCCCGGTACCGGAGGTCACTGGGATGCTCTATTCTCTGTTCCCGGTATCACTGGGATGCTCCGTTCCTGGTTCCCGGGGTCACAGGGATTCCCCGTTCCCAGTACCCGGGATCACTGGGATTCCCCATTCCCCGTTCTCGAGGTCACTGGGATTCTCTGTTCCCGGGGTCACTGAGGTTCCCCGTTCCGGTACCGGGGGTCACCGGGGTTCCCCATTCCCGGTTCCCGGTGTCACCGGCTTCCCGGTGTCACCGGGGTTCCCCCGTTCCCGGGATCACCGGGATTCTCTGTTCCCGGTGTCACCGGGATTCCCCATTCCCGGTTCCCGCTGTCACCGGGGTTCCCCATTCCCGGTTCCCGGTGTCACCGGGATTCCCCATTCCCGATTCCCGGTGTCACCGGAGTTCCCCCATTCCCGGTGTCACCGGGATTCCCCACTCCCAGTTCCCGGTGTCACCGGGGTTCCCCATTCCCGGTTCCCGGTGTCACCGGGGTTCCCCCGTTCCCGGTTCCCCCGCCCGCCGCCAGGGGGCGCTGCCGCGCGGGGCGGGGCTCGCCGCTGCCACCGGAACCGGAGCGGGGCCCGTGCGCGTGCCCGCAGCTCGGCGCGCGTCCCCGCCGCCATCCCTGCCGCCATCCCCGCCGTGCCCTGTCCGTGCCCCGTCCGTGCCCCGGTTGCGCGGCTGCGGAGCGGGGCTGGCAGTTGTTTTCCCCTCACGCCGTGCCCAGCCGGGGCTGTCCCGGCCATGGAGCGGGCGCTGCTGCCCCGCCTGTGCCGCCGGGCCGTGCGGTTGTACCGGGCCGGGCTCCGGTTCCGATCCAGCCGCGGGGCTGAGCAAGGAGCGCCCCGAGGCCGCGATCGCCCCGCATCCCTCCCGGGGTCGCGGACCGGGCAGGAGCTGTGGCGGGCACAGCAGGACTTAGCCCGGGCTAGCAAGGGGAAACAGCGAAACGCGCCGTCCCTGGAGAGGACTAAAGGCTCGGAGATCCTGTTCGGGGTAGCCCCGGTGTGGCTGGCGCTGGCCCAGGCGCGCAGGGCCCTGTTCCGCCTCTTCCTGAAGGAGCAGCGCGGCGGCGGCCCCGGGCGGCCCGTGAGGGCCGAGCTCGGCCTGCAGGCCGCGGCCCGCGGGGTGCCGGTGCTGCACGTCCCGGGCCGGGCTCTGGACGTGCTGTGCCGGGGCCGGCCCCACCAGGGAGTGTGTCTGGAAGCCTCCCCGCTGCCCTTCAGGAGCCTGCGGGACGCTGAGGAGCCGCAGCCGGGGCATGGAGAGAGCGGGAGGCGGCAGCGGCTGTGGCTGGTGCTGGAGCACATCCAGGATCCCATGAACCTGGGGGCTCTGCTGCGCGCCGCCTATTTCCTGGGGGTGGACAGAGTGGTGGCGACCCACAGCAACAGGTACGAGCCACACAGACAGCTACGAGCCGCACAGACAGCTACGGGCTCCTCCTGCCCCTCTTTTCCTCCCGGGTTTCCAGCCTGCATCACTCAGAAATCTCTCTTTGAAGAGATCTCTGGAGCTGATCTGTAGAGCAGGATTTGGGGTGCTGCTACTCCAAGGCAGCCTTTGGGATGTGGGGTTCCAGGCTCTCCTTGGACTCTCCTTGTTTTAACCCATTCTGTGTCTCAGTTGTCCCACCTGGGATCCGTTTCTTGGGTTAATTCCTGAGTCCTCCTATTCTCACATCCCTATAGCGAGTGGGATCTGGAGGAGAGCTGCAGAGGCAGAATGAAATACAGAAACAAAAATTCACCTGGATTTCCTCTCGTGTGACACTTTTCCATTCTTTTTCCTCTTGCAGCTGCCCCTTGACTCCCATAGTGAGCAAAGCCAGTGCTGGAGCCATGGAGGTCTTCGATGTGTACAGCACAGATGATCTGCAGGGCTTTTTGAAGGTACAGTGAGACACTTTTTTTTTTTTTCCTTTTTTTCCCCAAGAAAACTCAAACACTGCAGGTATTACAGAGAGGGGGAGCCCTGAGTTATTTGCAGTGTCTGTGCTGGGGGTGCACACACCCCCAGCCCCATTCCATCGGGCAGGGAGAGAGGGTGGCTGTTTTTTCTGGAAGCTGGTGGTGACAGGATAACTCCGGGGTTTGTTTCCCTTCTTCTCCTCGGGATGTGTGGCACAGCAGCATCCCGGGGCCCAGGCACACGATGGCAGCATTGGGCAGCCTTTGGAGCAGGGAATAGAGGAGGAACCAGGGCTGGGGGGGAGCTGCTGGGAATCTTTTTACATTTTCCCTATGCAGTGAGGTGTGAGGGGGAGCCCTCGGCAGGTAAAAATTTAAGGGATGCCAAAAAAAAAAAGCCCCACCCCAGTCAGCTTAACTAAAAATGTAAAAAAAACCAGGAGTGTTTGCATACATGACATTTTTTATTTTTAAGCTTGAATATTTGGCAGTTCTTAATTTCTTTCTCTTTTCTAGGCTAAAAGTGCAGAAGGCTGGGAAGTGGTGGGAACAGTCAGCAGGTCTGAGAATGTGGAAGATGTTCCTGTCATCAGCTGCTCAGAATTCTGCTGGGACAAACCCCTCATTGTAGTGATAGGTATTTATTTCCACGTCCAGGGCTGTGGGTGCAGGGGGGATGCTTCACTCCAGGGATTGTTCCAGGTCTGGAAAAGAAAAGGTGAGAGGGAATCATGGAATGGTCTGGCTGTGAATGAAGCAGGGACTGAGAGGAACAGGGAGAGCTGGGGGGGCTCCCAGAAGGAGCAGTTTGTGGATGCACAGAGAGTTCAGCAGCTGGGGAGGGTCTAGTGGCAGTTCTGGTGTCAGGGCAGCCACAGTTGGTGTTTGCATTGTGCTCTGTGTTTTGATCCTGTGCTGGAGCCCCAGATTTGGATTTTCTGTGAGCCCCAAGCTGTGCCACATTTCCCCTTAAAAACCAGCTCTGGGAAGAGCCATGAGGGGCTGTTGCTGGGGATGATCTGGATGCAAAGCTGGGCTTTGTAGCCACCCCGAGAGCAGTCAGGGCACACCTGGGAGAGGGCAGGAGGTGCTGGCTGTGGAGCAGGAGCAGAGCAATCTCCTCCCTGTTGGAGCAGTGGCTGCCACTTCCCTGAGCACCTGAGCTGGGCAATTCCTGCAGGGAATTTTGCCGTTCTGCCCACTCTCTCACCTTTTGTGGGCACAGTTTGGACTTGTGCAGCCTCCCAGAAGGTGAAGGGAAGGGGACTGGCAGCTTTGTGGCTGCTGGAGAAAGCAATTCTCCCAGGAATGCAGCTCCAGGCACCTGTGTGTGTCCCCAACTCCGAGTCACCTGGCACAGGAGCTGGCTGGAGCTTTTACACTTGGAAGTGGAGTCCTGCTGGCCAGGAGCCAGGGAGGGGCTGTAATCCTGCCCCGTGCTGGGGCTGCCTTGGCTCGGAGGACATTCCTTTAATTAAAATGTTTATTGAACTCCTGCAAACACTGACAAGACAACGTAGCAAATCTGGCATCTCTACAAGATGTGTGGAGCTGTATTCCAGGGGGAGCAGGGAGGCTGGCAGCTCTGCTGATTGCCCACAAAGAAATGCATCCCACAAACGGCGACAGCACCCGGGGAGAGGCAGGGGCTGGAAGCAGCAGCAGTGTCGTTACCTTGAGTTATGAGAGATTTCTCCAGGAAAAAGTCCAAATATCCTTTTGTCAGGGGAGATTGGAGGCTGATTGGTAGATGCATGAGGAGAGCTCCTGGACCTTGCAGCAGTAATGATTTCAACTCTCTGCTGAGCACTAACTCTTGGCTGAAAAGAAAATTGAACATTACGGTCGTCTGATGGTGGGGCTTGTTGGGAGAAACGTCCTGGATCTGAATATGGAGCATTCCTGCAGCTGCAGGGAGCAGCAGAGATAATTCAGCCTGGGATTGAGCTCCCTGGCACCACACAGATTGTCTTGTAAGTTAAGCATTTGCAGCCTCCAGTTCCCCCTCCTGGCATCCTCGCTGGCTTGGCACAGAGTGATTTGGACAGTCCAGCTTAATGTTGTCTGCACTGGAGTCATTGCTGGAGGCGACAGACAGCCTGGTGCACACAGGAACAGATTGGGAGCACTTAGATGGCTGAGTAAGAAGAGTTTCTGGGTAATTTGTTCTTCTTAGACCTTCAGTCTTTAGCTCGGGGTTTAAGGCTGTTCACACAGCTGGTGGTTTTATGGAGATGTTCATTTTGTGTATTTTTCTGCTGCTGGATCTGAATTTCCTGCACTGGAAACTGCAATTGTGAGTGGTGTTAATTGTAAATGGGGCAGGAAATGTGTTTTGTCATTTCACCAAGCTCTGGGCTTTGAGCTCTGTCAGTGAGGGACAAAGCTGAGAGGTGGAAGTTAAAGATCTGAAGTGGGAAGTGTTTTGTTCACCAGTCTAAACCAGGATTTAATCTGATTCAGTCAATACTCCCTCCCTTGTGTCACACCGTGCAAGTCTTTTTGCCCTGAATTTACTGCTCCTCATTATTTTAAGCAGCCAGGGCCATAAAAAGCTTTGTAAAAGCTGGAGGCAAAATCGGTGCCTTTATTGGGAATTGTAGGACCCTTTTGAGGGACAGGAGAGGATTTCTCCAGGAGCCATTGCTGCTGTCCCAGCTGGAGAGTCCCGTGGGAGTGTGCTTTGAGAGCCTCAGGAGGCAAATACCACTGTAGGTGTGAAACTTCCAGGATTATATTTCTGGGTTTTTTAAGCATCCCTGGAGTCGTGGTGAGGAGACAGGCATGGCCGTGAGGGCCTGGCTTCAATTCCTGGTGTCACCCTGTGACCTTGGAGAACTCCCCCAGGCCTTGTGTGCACTGCTGGCTTAAAGCAGGAGGGAAAAATTGGTCAGGATGGGGTTAGGGGCTTCTGAAGGCTCACTGACCCCAACCAAAGAGCTTTTGCCATGACCGAATTCATCTGGGAAAGTGATGAAGGATTCATTACCCAAAGCATCCTCTTCATTACCCAAAGTGCATCTTAGATCAGCCCAGTAAAACGTGAAGGGGAATGGTGACAGTTCCATCCCTGTGTGGTCAGAGGGATCAGAGCCATCCCAGACTGCTGTGGGGCTCAGGGCATGGCTGTTGGAGGGGAGCTTTGGCTACCACACGCTGGGCCTGTTTGCCAGAGGTGTTTGGGATGAGCTGGCTGCCTGTGCTGCCCTAAATAACAACGTGGAAGAATCCTTTGGGGAGCCAGGCAGGCTGGGAGGTCCCAGCCCTCTGCATTTTCACCTGTCTGCACACAGCATTGTTTAAAGCCTCTCCCTTTCCATTTCCCTTTGTGACAGCGTGAGTCAAACATCTACTAATGACCTGGGATAGATTTCAACTCTGTTTCACCAGTGTATCAGCCCAAACATATCAGGGCTGCTGGCTGGTTTAACAACTAATCAATTGAAGCCTCTGGTTAAAGTGTCTGCATGCACAAGTTGCACCCAGCCCGTGGTGGGGCGTGTGTGTGTGTGTGTGTGTGTGTGCTGGCAAGGCTGGAGCTGTCACTGCCAATAGGGACGTGGGATTTGCTGGACCAGAGCTGGCCTGTGGCCCCTTGCCTGCCCTGTGCCCACGGGGAGCTCTGTGCTGGCTCACAGGGGATCTCTGTGCAGCACAGATACTCCTCAGAACCTCTTCAGATGCTGGAGGACAGATGCAGGGAGGGAAGGGAGGAAGGGAAGAAGGTGCCTGGCTCCCCTGTGGTGGCCCACTGGGAGCTGGTGAGGTGGCTGAGCTTAGGGAGAAAGTGTCAGAGAGACAGAGCATGAACAAGAACTGCACTGAGGAGGGGGAAGGATGTGTGGCAGTGCTGGGAGCGGAGCTGAGCTGTGTCTGTGTCGTGCAGGGAGTGAAGGGGAAGGAGTGACTCTGGAGACTCAGCTGCAGTGCCAGAGGATGTTGGCCATCCCCCCCGGCAGGGCCCTGCACCCCGGCATCGACTCCCTCAACGTGTCTGTGGCTGCAGGTGAGAGCATTCTGGGCACCACACCCCAACTTCTGCACTTAACAATCAAACATCCAGGACCACTGAACGATTTTCTTGTGGTTTGGGGGAAAAAAAAAAATTCCCTTACTATTTATTTATTTTTGCTTTCCTATAGGTATCCTCCTGCACTCCATCTGCAGCCAGAGACGGAGGCATGGAGATTGAAATCCTCTTTATTTGATAGAGGAAGCTGCTCAGTGTGGATATGGAAATGCTCTTCCCAGGGTCTCCACCATCACTGTGTGTTCCAGAGAGACCCTCAGTGACCTGAGCTGCATTTTGGCTGCTGCAGAAGCCACCAGATCCCTGACTTAACACCGAAGGCAGACACCTGATGTCGTAGGTAACCCCTGGGAGGAGCTGACAGGTCCGGGAACAGCCAGTTCTGGCTGAAAACACTCAGAGATGGCTGCCAGCACTGTGCTTGTGCACAGGGGACTTTGTGCATCACTCAAACCGTGGGGACAACTTGGGCTGTGGGTCAGAGTGGCACTGGAAGTGCCCTGGGCAGCAGCTGGGAGTGCCAGCTGTGCTTGGGAACCACTGGAGCTGCTTTTTCTGTGTCTGGTTGTAAACCAGGTGTGCAGCCCTGCCAAGGGCTGGCAAACAGCTGGAGTGGGGGGGAACCCGTGGAAATAAAGCTTTTGTAAAGATTGTTTGTAGAGTCAAATCAATTCATTTTGTGTCATAAATACAGAGTGTGATTAGTCCTTCAGGTGGGAAGAGGGATCTAGAGCTCCCTTCCTTCCTTCCCAAGCTGGGCTGATCCTCCTGGAGGCTGAGGTGCCCCAGGACCTGCTGATGGCACTGGGGTGGCTTCATTTGCAACTATCCTGCCTGAGAAACCAGGCTGGCTAAATTACTGAGAGCCAAAAGAATGTTATCACTTAGCACCTTAATTATTTTATTTAGCTACCGTGGCCCTTTGCATAGGATTCCTCATTAACACTTAATTTACAGTGCCCTTTAGGGATAATTTCAAACAATTCCGTTCAGTCTGCCCCCTCCCCACTTCCAAAGGAAGAAGTAAATCACTCTGAGTGACTAATTAGGACTTTCCTTTGAGCTAAATGAAGTCTGTAAACCTTGGTGTGTGGGTGTGGGGGTGTTCTCTGCGTGTCCCTGGCAGGGTCTGGCTGCTGACACTGGGGCCACTCCTGGTGCTTGGGATGGGGGACAGGCCATGGAGCTCCTGAAAGGTGTCCAGGGCTCCCTTCTGTGGCTGTGATGGAGAGGAGGGTGGGCACACTTCCCCTGAGCTGTGACCTGAGGAAAAGGACAAATCCCAAATCCCTCTGAAACAGCACCATCATACAAACAGGGCTCTGGTACCCAAATCCACGGGGAGCTGAAGAACCCTGAGCTGGTGCCTTGTGAGCTGAGAGCTGGTGCATTTTGGGGGCTGAATTTGCCCTTTTTTTCTGGTTTAAAGCTGAAAGGAAAAGGCTGCAGGCCCCGAGGCCTCCACCAGCCCTGTGCAGCTGCTCAGCAGCTGAGGGTGCCCCAGCAGAGGGTGCCCGTGGCTCAGATTTGCTCATTTTCCAGAGGAAAGATTCCAAGATTCAGCACTTGACTAACTGAATCCTTCCTCTGGAGCAGCAGGGATCAGGGTAAAGCCAGTTCTTCATTCTTGACCTACAGGTAAGTATATTTATTTCTCATCTCATAGGAGCTGCTGTTTCTCCCTTTTTATTTCTGTTTTTTTTTTTTTTTTTTGTCTCAGCAGTGGGGAAGCACTTCCTGGCTTTGTGTGGCTGGGAAAGCCAGGCTCTGTCAGGCTGTGCTTGGCCATCTGCTCAGCCCCTCTAAGCAGGAGGCAGCTGAGGAGCCCTGCAGCAGCTCCTTTACTTCTGGAAGGCTCCCAAAAACCTTTGGAACCTCCGTGTCCATCAGAGTGGGAGGAGAAGCTCCTGCTTGGCCATCAGTCCAGCAGCCATCACCACTCTCCTGTGAATTCCCCAGCCCTGTATCCGTGGTGCTCCTTGATTTGGCACTGGAGCATCAGACAAGACTTTCTGGGAGTTGCCTGAGCTTGAATTTTAGGATTTGAGTGCATAACTCAGGCTGCAGCTCAAACTTTGCTGCTTGTGAGGGCACTGAATCCCACTCTGCTGCTCCCACTGATCCCATTTCACTCTCTGGTAAGTTTTAGCCCCATTTTTTTTTTCCACTGGGATCCACCTGCAGTGACTTTTGGAGGGAGCTGATGCTTTGTTCTCCTGCCCCAGCCCCATCCTGAGCTCTGAGGAGCATGGGGACCTCTGTACTTTCCTACCTTTGGAGCTGGAGCTTTGTGCTGTGCCATTTGCCCCTGATCTAATAAATGCAATCCATTAATTGGATCATTGCCTGCTTCTCCAGTTAATTTCCTGGATATTTTTAAATGTTAAAATGTAGTTTTTATAGTCTTTCATTATTTTTAGCCTTAAGCTTGACTATAATAGTCCCTATAATGTAACTGTAAAAAACTCCCAGCTTTATATCATAAAGGGGGACATTAATTGTCATTTTTTGTGTACATCAGCAAGATCAAAACACGTTTCCTGATTACTTCTGTTTGTACATAGAGTCTCTTTGATATTTAGATATGAATAAAGTGTGTGTGTATGTAATTTGAAAGTCAATTGTTCCCTCCCTGCTGCTTGTCATGGATTCCTTTCAGAGGCTTATTTACCAAATTGATTTTAAAATTTACTAATTGCCCTTCCAGAATGATTTCTCAATAATCAAAGTGTCTCTAAGCACAGTGGCAAAATATTTGTCCTCCTTGATTCAGAAGATGAGTTTGGCACTAGCACTGCCTTATCTTCAGCCAGGGGAAAACACAAATCTCCCATCTCCAAAATCCACCCTGGGGAGCTCTGGCTGTGAGAGCAGCTCAGCTCCTGCCCCACATTTCCCTTTAGTGCTCAGGGTTATCACCATGACTGGAAAAATCCCACTGCACCCAATCCAAAGACTGAAAAAAATCCCATTGCACCCAATCCAAAGACTGGAAAAATCCCATTGCACCCAATCCAACGACTGGAAAAATCCCACTGCACCCAATCCAACGACTGGAAAAATCCCACTGCACCCAATCCAAAGACTGAAAAAAATCCCATTGCACCCAATTCAAAGACTGAAAAAAATCCCATTGCACCCAATTCAAAGACTGAAAAAAATCCCATTGCACCCAATCCATTGCTGGGTCCCAGTGATATTTTGGAGGCTCAATGGCTCTGGGACAGGGGACACCTTTCCCTCTCCTAAGCCCAGGCTGGTGGCAGGGGAAGGGAGAGCCTGGGATTGCTGCTGGGAATAGAGCTGGGATTGCTACTGGAGCTGGGAGTGGGATTGGGATTGCTGCTGGAGCTGGGAATAGAGCTGGGATTGGAGCTGGGACTGGGATTGATGCTGGAGCTGGGATTGGGAATGTTGCTGGCCTGGGAATGTTGCTGGAGTTGGGAATGGAGCTGAGATTGGAGCTGTTGCTGGGAATGGGATTGTTCCTGGGAATGGGATTGTTGCTGGGAATGTTGCTGAGATTGGGATTGTTGCTGGGAATGGGATTGTTGCTGGGAATGTTGCTGAGATTGGGATTGTTGCTGGGAATTGGATTGTTGCTGTTGCTGGGATTGTTGCTGTTGCTGGGAATGGGAATGTTTCTGGGATTGTTGCTGGGATTGTTGCTGTTGCTGGGAATGGGAATGTTTCTGGGATTGTTTCTGGGATTGTTGCTGGGAATGGGAATGTTTCTGGGATTGTTTCTGGGATTGTTGCTGTTGCTGGGAATGGGAATGTTTCTGGGATTGTTTCTGGGATTGTTGCTGTTGCTGGGAATGTTTCTGGGATTGTTGCTGGGATTGTTGCTGGGAATGGGATTGTTGCTGGGAATGTTGCTGGGATTGTTGCTGGGAATGTTGCTGGGATTGTTGCTGTTGCTGGGAATGTTGCTGGGAATGTTTCTGGGATTGTTGCTGGGATTGTTGCTGTTGCTGGGAATGGGATTGTTGCTGGGAATGTTGCTGGGATTGTTGCCGGGATCGCTGCCCACGGGCACCTCCCGAAGGCGCAGCTCCGCTCCCGGTTTGTAAATGTAATCAACCTCGAGGTCTTGTTACTTCCACAGGTGCAATTAACATCACCATCTGCTAATCCGTGATTAACGATGTTTACAAATATGCTACAACACGCTAAAATGTGCTGGCACTCTTTGGGGTTTTTTTTGTTTTTTTTTTTCCCTTTATTTCTTTTCCCTGCCTGCTCCAGCACAGGAGCTGTGCACGGGAGGGATTGCCCCATGGAATGCTCCCCCTGCCCCACCATTAATTCAGAGACATTTTACATTTTCCCTTATTTAAAAGTGCTGTTAAAACTCCAAACCAGCTGCAGGAATGACGAGTTCAAATCAGGAGGTCAGTGCTGCTAAACGGGATTTAATTGCACGGGGGTTGAGGTACAAACTGATGAATCTGAATAATAAAACTTTGTGGGGAGCAACATATGGTGCAGTTTAAAGTAAATTTTTATCGATCATCCCACAACTGATGTGTTAATGGGATGGCAGCCTTTGCTTTGGGTTTGATATCGACGTGGAGTTTTAATAATGTCACACAGGAATATTGTGGAGGGGTTTATAATTTAAAATAATAATAAAAAAAGAAGAGTGTTTTCTATTAACTGCCTTCTTCTTTTGCAGGAGAGAGGAATACATTACAAGGCTGCCGTGTGTCCTCCAGATCTAGGTTACATGTAATTGCTCAGTAATTGGTAGAACCATGTAAAAGCCATGGTATTTGCCAGTAAACCCTCCTAAGTTACCATGAAATTGAAGTGTGATATTTATTCCCTACAAAACTGGCTGCCCAAATGCTGTGTGGGATGTGGTGGTCAGAGCAGAGGAGTTCCTGCAGGAAGGAGGAGCCTTTAACCTCCTTGGGCTTCAGCCTCAGGATTATCCACAGAGTCCTGGCATGGTTTGGGTTGGGAGGGGATCTCAAAGATCATCTCATTCCACCCACTGCCACTATCCCAGGCTGCTCCAAGGACGTTTCCAGGGATGGGGCAGCTTCTCTGGGCAGCCTGTGCCAGGCTCACCATCCTCACAGGGGAGAATTTCTTCCCAAAATCCCATCGAAATGACAGCTATTAATAATCTAATATACAGATATGAGAAATAATAATAATAATCTAATAACCCTCTCATTATTACAGCTTTTTCAAGGCTCAACTCAACATGATGGAGACATGAAGTTTTCATGTTTTCAGTGGGCAGGGAGCAGTCATTACACTAATGATGGTTTTTAGAGCCTTTGGGGATTAAATATTTCTCAGTACACCCCGTGGGTCACCTGTATTTTACCTTCTTGTTGAGCAGGACATCCAAAACTGTTCCCAGCTTGGCAATTTCTGTGATTTAACCACGACTCTGATCTGGAGAGCTCCAGCCCTGGGGCCTCACTGGACGAGCCTCCTCAGGAATTTTTCCCTCCCAGGTCAGTGATGGCTCCTTGGCACTTCTTTGAACAGAGCAGCAGCGATTTCCTCACCCATGATCAGCAGTTTTACACTTTCAAACTCTAACCGTGTGCTGGGAATGGATGCAAAGTTAAACGTGCCAAGTTGGTTTTTTTTAGCTGGCCTAAAAACCTCCTTTTGTTTTAGGAGCTCAGCAGTGATGTGCCCATCCCATCCTGCACATGTCCTGACTCCACCACACATTTATGGCAGGGTTTGGGATGGTGGCAAGCTTTGGGCCACAAAACCACCTTGGGGTGACCCCAGGGAGGTGGGGAAGTGGGGAATGGTTAAAGACAAGGGGGATGCAGGAGTGGCTGGGTTCCCTGGCAGAATAAAGAGGTGTTGGTGCTGCCTCACAGCTTTGCCAGCCCTCATTAGCACCTCCCAGCCCAGCACAGCTCCCTCCAACTGCATCCCAAACCTTCTGCTGGAGATTGCATCTGTGCCTAATATGCATTTTTATATAAACAAGGGTACTAAATGGCCTTTCACTTCCCTCTGTAATGTCTTTTTTAATGGAAGGTCCTGAATTAAGAACATATATATATGACTCGAAGAATTTTCTAAGTGATATTGAAAACCCTATTGTAGAGTAGGATTTCTCCTTGCAAAATTATTTTAATGAGGTTCCAGTTTATTTTCTGGCTATATTTTACTTATTTAATCCTCCAGAGGGGCTTTTCAGAAGCAGCATCTCATTTTCAATGCAACTATTCTTAACATTAGGGAAAACTACCTTTCTGAAATGCATGAAGGGAAAAAAAAACCCCGAACCAGGGGAAGATGTACGAGATAAGAATAAACTTGAAAAGCTTTGAGGTGGTTTATGGCTTCTCTGGAAAGAATAACAGTTCATGTATTTTTGTTATGGTGTGGTTTAATGATGCTTGCAGAAAAAAGATAAGGTAGGAATGGAAATATAAAATTAAACCAGCAAAGTGAATGTGATTATTTTAGTTACCAGTATTACCTGGGGAAAACGCTCAGGGGGGGTTTTATCTGGACTAAATATTTGCTTTTCTAAGAGGAAAGGGCCCTCTGCACCTCCTGGGATGAGGGAAGGGGAATTCTCCTGTGGTCCAGAGGGAGGATGAGGATGGATGGAGCCCTGGCTGTGCCAGTGCTGCTGTCCTGGGAATGGGATTGGCACGGGGCTGTGCCAGTGGTGAGGGTGAGGAAGAGGAGGAGATGAGCCCAAAAGAGACTTCCCAGTGTGTCCTGAGCAGGGTGGGGAGCAGGGGAGGCACAGTGGGATGTGAGCACCCAGCATGGGCCTGGGCTGAGGATCCTGGATCCTTCACTGGCATCTAGGAATGGCTGATTCCATGGGAGGCATCATCCCAAAATCACATCCCAAAATCCCATCCCATCATCCCAAAATCCCATCCCATCCCAAAATCCCATCTCATCATCCCAAAATCCCATCTCATCATCCCAAAATCCCATCCCATCCCAAAATCCCATCTCATCATCCCAAAATCCCATCCCATCCCAAAATCCCATCTCATCATCCCAAAATCCCATCCCATCCCAAAATCCCATCTCATCATCCCAAAATCCCATCCCATCCCAAAATCCCATCCCCTCCCCATTCCCATTATCCCATTCCCATTACCCCATCCCAGTCCAGGGGCTCTTGATTTCCCTGAGCAGCTCCACAGGTTCCCAGTGCAGCTCCATGAGGGATCAACAGGATCAGCCAAATCTGAGTCACCTCTGGTGTTTGTGTCACCCACAAACATCCATCCCACTCCAGCCCCTGGGTCACGAGAGGCAAACCTGAACTGAGCCTGGTGTGTGGCCTTCAGCCTCCCTGGGTAGTTAATTTTTCAATTTTTTCCATGAATCTGGAAGAGCAAGAAGTTTGTTTATAATTAAAATACTCGGAGATTTATACTTTCATTCAAATAGCTGAGAAGAAGCAGTTTCTATGTAGGTTTCTTCACTATCAGAATCTAAACCAGATTATTATGTAAATTTTCTCGATCCTAAATTCATTACAATATTCAATTTCAGGAAATGCTCTTGACCATCTGCTGCTGCTCCAAGAAATGAGTCTTGGAGATTGTTTACTGCCAGCAGTGCTGTAGGTATGGAGGGTAGATGGGAGGGTAAGGGCAATGTTCTGATTTCTGAGCCTGGTTATTTAACCTGGAGTGCTGAGGCCACGAGCTGGGTTGGGAAGGACATCAACAACAGCAGCAGCAATTTCTGCTCTGGCCCTGTCCTGGTGTCACCCCCTCCCTGCCAGTGACCACAGGCTTCCAGTCCTTTAGTCCTGGCCAGGCAGTCTGGACCAACTCTTAGCCTCCAAAAAATTGGTTTGGGATGCCTGGGGTGAAAAATATCTGGAAAGTTGGATCTGGTGTTGGTTGTAGCCTCCAAATGTGCCCAGAGGAGTTTGGTGCTGGCCCAGGGGAGTTTGGTGCTGGCCCAGGGGAGGTTGGTGCTGGCCCAGGGGAGGTTGGTGCTGGCCCAGGGGAGTTTAGTGCTGGCCCAGAGGAGTTTGGTGCTGGCCCAGGGGAGTTTAGTGCTGGCCCAGGGGAGTTTAGTGCTGGCCCAGGGGAGTTTAGTGCTGGCCCAGGGGAGTTTAGTGCTGGCCCAGGGGAGTTTGGTGCTGGCCCAGAGGAGTTTGGTGCTGGCCCAGGGGAGGTTGGTGCTGGCCCAGGGGAGTTTAGTGCTGGCCCAGGGGAGTTTGGTGCTGGCCCAGGGGAGTTTAGTGCTGGCCCAGGGGAGTTTAGTGCTGGCCCAGGGGAGTTTAGTGCTGGCCCAGGGGAGGTTGGTGCTGGCCCAGGGGAGGTTGGTGCTGGCCCAGGGGAGTTTGGTGCTGGCCCAGGGGAGTTTGGTGCTGGCCCAGGGGAGTTTAGTGCTGGCCCAGGGGAGGTTGGTGCTGGCCCAGGGGAGGTTGGTGCTGGCCCAGGGGAGGTTGGTGCTGGCCCAGGGGAGGTTGGTGCTGGCCCAGGGGAGGTTGGTGCTGGCCCAGGGGAGTTTGGTGCTGGCCCAGGGGAGGGTGGTGCTGGCCCAGGGGAGGTTGGTGCTGGCCCAGGGGAGGTTGGTGCTGGCCCAGGGGAGTTTGGTGCTGGCCCAGGGGAGGTTGGTGCTGGCCCAGGGGAGGTTGGTGCTGGCCCAGGGGAGGGTGGTGCTGGCCCAGGGGAGGGTGGTGCTGGCCCAGGGGAGGTTAGTGCTGGCCCAGCTCTCAGTGTGGGTGCTGAGGTGAGGGAGGTGAAGTCCCCTGAGCCCTGCTGAGCTTTAATCTGATTTTCCCGTGGGTTTCGCTGGCAGAGCTCGGTGCCAGGTGCAGCAGAGGGGACTCCGGAGCAGTGACAGTGACAGGGACATCCCGGGGCGCTGGCAGGAGCTGTCCCCGAGCCTTTGGGGTGGCTGTGTCAGGAGCAGGAACATTTTCTGTGCCCTTCCCTTCCAGCACCCCCGGCTGGATCCATGGGGCCGGGACCATTCCTGCCCTTGCCGGGCCCGGGATTGATGGATCGGGCTGGGAATGGGAGGGGATCGGGAGGGGAAAGGGAGAAGATTGGGACGGGAACGGGATGGGATCGGGAGGGGAAAGGGAGAGGATTGGGACGGGAACGGGATGGGATCGGGACGAGAAGGCAGCGGAAGCATCCCCGGGAGCCGAGCCGAGCTGAGCCGAGCTGAGCCGAGCATCCCCCGGCGGGGATGGGGCTGCTCAGGGAGTGTTAACCCCCAATTCCCGGCACTTTTGGGAAGATGAGCGGTCATGGGAAGGACCCTGGGGCTGTCAGGGCAGGGTCTGGGCACAGGGGATGCCCAGGAGTGATGCAGAGGTGATGTGGGCACTGCCAGGGGCTCCTGCACCACTCTGGATGCAGCCGGTGGAGTGAGCTCGGAGCAGGGCATGGAGTGAGCTCGGAGCAGGGCACGGAGTGAGCTCGGAGCAGGGCATGGAGTGAGCTCGGAGCAGGGCACGGAGTGAGCTCGGAGCAGGGCACGGAGTGAGCTCGGAGCAGGGCATGGAGTGAGCTCGGAGCAGGGCATGGAGTGAGCTCGGAGCAGGGCATGGAGTGAGCTCGGAGCAGGGCATGGAGTGAGCTCGGAGCAGGGTCTGGGGTGGGTTTTGGCATCCCCGGCTTCACCACAAGGCTCGTCCACACCCTCAGAACTCGCAGGAAGGGAATGTGCGTGTGGATGGACAGGACAGGGATGTTCAGCAGTGCTGGGATGAATATTGAACATGGAGTGTGATGGAGAGGGGCTTTTCTTCCTGTTCTTCACTCATGGACAGACTGAAGCCGGTGTTTGCTGATCTGGAGCTGTCCCAGGCTCCAGCATTCCCAACCCCAGCCACCACTCACCTCCTGATCCCCCTCCTTCAGGGAAGTTTTAACTCCTGTCCTCTGCTGCTGAGTAGATCCTTGAGTCGGTAACAAGGTGAGACAGAGGGAAATGCACAGCCTTGTCCTGCCCCTTCCCCAGCTGAAAATCACTGAAAAATCCCAGGGAAGCCCTAAAAAGGTATAAATTTGCGATCAGATGATGCTCCCGCTGCTGAGGGGCTGGGTTTGATGGGGGGCAAGGGACAATGCAGGCACCTTGTGCCCTCTCCCTTCCCTTTCCCCCCTCTCTGAGCCCCAGCAGCTCCTGTGCCTGAGGGTTTGGCTTTGGGGACAGGGACCCTCGGATCGCCCAGCACGGGACCCCAGCAGTGCCTGGAATGTCCCAGTCCCCGGGGATGAGAGGATGAGGAGGGTGGGGACACCACGATGGGATGCCGTGCTGGGTGTGACTCTGGGTTGGGGTGGGGGGGGGACACACGGGGACAGGGGCCACGCTGGCCTTTGTCTGCCTGTGCCAAACAGATGTGAGCAAACCCGAGTTCGATTTGTGAGACCGCCTGGGGAATATCGCTAACTAATTATAGAAAACTGAAGATGCGCTCCCCTCCTCTTGCATTTTTTGATAAACATTGTCTCCTCTCAACAGCTGAGTATTTAATTAGTGTTGATTGTTGTTCCCGTGTTCAATAAGCACTCATCAGGAGGGGGGTGTCCGCTGGGGCAGCGTGGCCTGGAGCACAGCAGAGCCCAGGGTGTTCATAATT
Source organism: Acridotheres tristis (assembly GCA_037013685.1). Classification (NCBI taxonomy): domain Eukaryota; kingdom Metazoa; phylum Chordata; class Aves; order Passeriformes; family Sturnidae; genus Acridotheres; species Acridotheres tristis. Next base: position 9,358,088 of record CM072906.1, read on the forward strand.
AAGGATGCAATTTATTTGAGCAAGTCATGTGTACAGCACCCCGTGTTTTAGGTTAATTTTCAAGGTTAAAGGGGGGAAAAGAAAAAACCCAAACAACTTCAGAGGGCGAGGAGAGACTGGAAACTCAACAGTGAAAACTGCAGGGAGGGATAAACATACAAATAAATGTGTGTGTGCATAGAGACAGGCAGGAGACACCCAATAAATAAATCTGTGTGTGCATGTGGATGGTCCCAAGGGGTCCTGCAGACCCCTGGGTGCTTCCCATCCTCTTTCCTTTCCTCTTCCCTGGGCCTGTTTCCCAAGTTTCGTCTGGAAAATGCAGCCACGTGGAGCTGGAGTTTTCTTCTTCTCTTCTCTTCTCTTCTCTTCTCTTCTCTTCTCTTCTCTTCTCTTCTCTTCTCTTCTCTTCTCTTCTCTTCTCTTCTCTTCTCTTCTCTTCTCTTCTCTTCTCTTCTCTTCTCTTCTCTTCTCTTCTCTTCTCTCCTCTCCTCTCCTCTCCTCTCCTCTTCTCTTCTCGGGTGGGGACAGCTCTGGGGACAGCCCTGCTGGGTGGCACAGGGTCCTGTGGTGAGCCGTGGGCAGCAGCTGAAGGGTTAAAGGCGCTGGGATGCAGAGGTCGCTCCCTGGAGCTCTCTCTTGCCCATCAATATATTGAATATCCGCTAATCTGGATCAGTGGGGTCGGGGAGGAGCCGGGGACAGCCACAGTGTCTCGGTGTCCTGGCACTGGGACAGGGGACATGGCACAACCTCCTCACCCTCACCATTCCCTGGCCTGCTACACGGTACCAGCTCTGAAAACCGGGAAAAGGAACCCCAAAGAGAGAAAATCCCCAAGATTGGGATTCCTCCTGACCATGCCCACAGTGCCAGCAGTGCCAGGGGCTGCATCCCACCCCCAGAGCCCTTTGGAGCACCCACTCCCAGGAGAGGGGACAGATTTATGGCAGGAGGAGATGTATTTAGGCTCAAGGCAGTTCAGTTGTGTTAATTATGAAAATCCAAAGATAATCTATATTTAATGTCAAATTTTTCTCAAATTTGCTAAAGAAGGAGGAGAATATATGCACATGATGACATTTAAATGAAGAACAAGGTGCAATTAAACTCCGAAACGTACAGTAGACTAATTGGGGAGAGGATGACAAATATAGTTATCATCAGCAACTAATTAGGGCCCTGCTTTAGCTTTTCCTGCCTGATTAATCTTGACTAGGTGTTAATAAGTTCGGTGGGCCCGGCCAGCAGTTGGGGACAGGCTGTTTGTGGCTGCAGCCCTGTGCCAGGAGGGATGCTGGACGTGAGGAACGTTGGTTAAAGGGGTTGGATTTGTTTTTGGAGGAGGATCAGAGCACATTTGGGTGGTGGAATTGTCCCCACCGAGCCTGGGAAGGAGGAGGAGGAGGAAGAAGAGGAGGAGGAGAAGCATCCATGGCCAGTGCCAGGAGCGCTGTTGACACATCCCTTGTCTCCCACATTTACACTCTTATCTTTTTGCTTTGAAAGGTAAGAATAACAGTAAAATGTTAATGCTGTACTCCACATCTAAGGCTGCACTTAAACAGTGACATGACATGGGAGGCAGATAAATCACCGCTGAGTTCAGACAATCATCTCCAGCAGCCAGAACAACATCTGAGATCTCCCAGCCCAGGAATGTGCTCAGGACAAAGGGAGTCACAGCCCAAACCTCCTCTGCTTTTCACCAGTGCCTTGCTGGAGTTTGGTTTTATCAAATTAGAGAGGTTTTTTAAATTTGCTGCTCCCTGTTCCTCCTGGATGCTCGGTGCTGGAGAAGCCTGGAAGTGCTTGCAGGTGAATGGCTCTGGAGAATTCATTGCCTTGGGGATGCTGAATGGGGAAACTTGAGCTAAAATGGGGAGGCAAACGGGCCAGGAAACATCCCTGGCATGGCTTTTCCAGTGGGTTTCATCCATCCCTGGCAGGGTTTTCCTGGTGGGTTCCATCCATCCCTGGCACGGCTTTTCTGGTGGGTTTCACCCATCCCTGGCATGGCTTTTCCTGGTGGGTTTCATCCATTTCTGGCATGGTTTCCCAGGGGATTTCATCCATCCCTGGCACGGTTTTTCCTGGTGGGTTCCATCCATTTCTGGCATAGCTTTCTCATTGGGTTCCATCCATTCCTGGCATGGTTTCCCAGGGGATTTCATCCATCCCTGGCACGGTTTGTCCTGGTGGGTTCCATCCATTTCTGGCATGGCTTTCTCATTGGATTCCATCCATCCCTGGCATGGTTTTCCAGGTGGGTTTCATCCATCCCTGGCATGGTTTCCCAGGGGGTTCCATCCATCCCTGGCATGGTTTCCCAGTGGGTTCCATCCATCCCTGGCATGGTTTCCCAGGGGATTTCATCCATCCCTGGCACGGTTTTCCTGCTGGGTTTGCAGTTTGTTGCAGTTCTCCTGGAGAGATGAGGCCACAGAGGAAGGTGATGTGGGAAAATCCTCACAGCTCAGCCATGGGGGAATGGGATGGATGGGGCCCCATAACCACCCTACAGCCACCTCACAGCTGTCCTACAATGCCCTAAAACCATCTCAGGCTGCAGCTGGGCTGGAAAACGTGAGAAGCCAACTCCATGTGCTGGTGCTGCTCAGCATTGGCACCCGGAGAACCCTCGGGGGGGGACAGTGCCACCATGGGGGAACAGTGCCGTGATAAGGGACAGTGGCAGCACCCCCTGAGCGTGTCCCCAGGTCTGCTACTATGGGGGACAGTGCCAGCATCCTCTGAGTGTGTCCCCAAATCCCCCAGGATGAAGGGGCAGTGGCGTGATGGGGGGGACAGTTCCATGATGGGGGACAGTGTCAGCACCCCCTGAGTGTGTCCCCAAATCCTGCAGGAGGGGGGACAGTGCCACTATGGGGGACAGTGCCATGACAATGCCATGATGGAGGACAGTGCCAACATCCTTTCAGCATGTCCCCAAATCCCCCACGATGGGGGACAGTGCCATGATGGGGGACAGTGCCAGCTTCCTCTGAATGTGTCCCCAAATCCTGCAGGAGGGGGGACAGTGTCACTATGGGGGACAGTTCCATGATGAGGGACAGTGCCAGCATCCTTTGAGCATGTCCCCAAATCCCCCACCATGGGGGACAGTTCCATGATAAGGGACAGTGGCAGCACCCCCTGAGCGTGTCCCCAAGTCCCCCAGGATGAGGGACAGTGCCATGACAATGCCATGATGGGGGACAGTGGCAGCACCCCCTGAGCGTGTCCCCAGACCCCCCAGGGATGTCCGGGGGGATGGCAGAGGCCGGGCTGTGTTTTCCCGGGGACAATCCCGGCAGAGCAGAGCCATTCCCGGCAGGATGAACTTGGCTCAGTCGCCATGGAAACGCTGGCCCGGCCCCGCCACCGCTCCGTGTGCACGAGGCCCGTTGACCTCACTTAGAATTATTACCTTTAGCCAAATAAAATAATTTGTGTTAATAAAGAGACCATTTTCTCTCGGCTTCCAAGCGAGCCTTCCCCAGAAGGCAGAGTGACTCCTTAATTACACTTTTACTGCAAGGTGATTAATGTTCAATATGTGATACTCCGTTTAAATAAGTCGCTTATTAACACCTTTAATATATTTAATTTTTTTTTTTTCCTTTTCCCCCCCCTCCTTCCCCCTGGCCCTGGCGGCGGGAGGGGCTGTGCAGCACTAGATGGAGCTCTGATATTGGGGATGGGGGTGCTGGGGGTGAACCCTGGGGCTCTGGTTGCTCCTGGGAGGACAAAAATGATGGGAGAAGCAGGAGGAGAAACCCTGAGCGCCAAGGGTGGGGGTGGCAGAATTGGGATGGGCAGCGGGGTGGGAAACTCGCTTTGCTTTGTGGGTTTGTGGGTGAGCCCCTGGAGAGGGATGGCAGCAGCTCTGGGTGCTGGGCTGGAGGATCCACAGGAATTTGGAGAGTCCCAGGATGGTCCAGCTCTGCCCATCTCTGCAGCCACATCCTGCCATGAGGGACACAGGGCAGGGACACATCTGAGCGCTGAGAAAATGGGGAAATTCCTCCTTTGGGTCATTCCTCTCTTAGTCACCAAGTTGTTTTTTGGGGATGGGTGACAGATGCTGCTGGCTGGTGCTCCAAACCAGAAAACTGCTACTGCCTGAAAAGGAATTGTTCCTCCTGATTGCAGCTCGGCTGCTAAATGAAAAAAGTAATTTTATTTTATACCAGATTTCTTCCTTTTAGAACTACATTTATTCGTGCAGCAACAGCTGTTTATAAATACACGTTATCATTTGCCATATAAAGAATGTATTATCCCCCAAACAGAAGCTCACAGGAATGAACGCCTGGCACTGGTGCAGAGTTTGGGAATGATGCTGGAAGTTTCTCCTTTTGGAGGCCTGTGAGCAGCCAGGGAAGGGGACAGCGAGCACCTGGGAGTGCAGGGGGCAGAGGGGCTGTGCTGGGTGCTGGGACAGGGGGGTGGCACAGCCCTGGTGTCACTGTCCCCGCACAGGAGCCCCTGCTCCCTGTCACCCCATCCCAGCTGGATCCCTGGGGAGCAGCAGCTGCTCTGCAGCCTCGAGTTGTGCAGGGATGGAGAGGGGAAGCTGCAGAGAGGGCAGAGCTTTGCTGGCACCCAGATCACCCATCCTGGGCTTCAGGCAAACCCCCCAAAAATGGGACAGAGGCATCAGGGAGCAGGCTGGGCTCCGGTGCCTCCCGGGAAGGAGGGCAGGGATGCAGGAGCTGCTCCAGGCAGGTGATTTCCCTGATTTTCCAGGTGTTTCCCCCCCCCAGTTCCAGGCTCTGGGTTCTCCCAGCAGGAGCAGGTCCCACATTCCCCCTGCCCGGTGCTCCGTGTGATCCCCGCGGTCCCAGAGCTCCAAACTCCTTTTTGAAAAGCTCCATTTGCTGCCACAGCGAGCACGGGCTGCTCAGCAGAGGGGAAATGGAGACAGGGGGAGCCTTTTTATTCCTGCAGCATCTCAAAAGGACAAACACACCACAGCTGGCATTTTCATGGCACAGAGGAGCTGGCCTCCTTCTACTTTTCACCATCCATTCTGCATCTCTGGATTTCTGCTTGGAGCCTGCCCAGAACTGGGTGGGAAGAGAATTTCCCGGTGCCAGACACGCCAATTCTGGGCCAAACTGCCAGAAAATGCAGCTCCACGTGGAGTTGCTTCACTGCAGGTCCCTCCCTTGCCCTGCTTTCTGCTGGAATGGGGCTGATTATATTCACCATCACATATGGAGAAATATTCTGTGTATTATATAGAGAGAAATATTCAAAGATCTGCCCTGGCTGCTGCTGGGGGTGTGTGTGTTGGGAACTGCTGCGAAGTTTAATAAAATCGCAGAGAAACAAATGATTTCTGGATGAATTTGTCCCTTAATCCATCCCTGAGAGCTCCTGAGGAAGTGCTCAGCTGTTCCCAGTTACCAGACTGGGAGAGTTTTTCCTTGGGAACCTCCTTCCCCCTCCCAGGCTCCAGGATCCCTGAAGGTTATAAATACCTGAAATGCAGATTCTCTCCTGTGTTTTATTTCCTGCCCTCAGCTTGGAGCCTTCTGGAGAGAATTCCAGGTTTGGGGTTTGCAGGGGTGGGCTCTGCTCCCCTGATTTTCCCTTCCCCTTTTCTTTTTTCCTCTTCTTTTCCTGCAAAAAGACATTTTACTAGAGGGATACCTCTGAGACCCCGGCTCCAGCTGCTCTCCCTGCCCTGAATTCCTTCACTTTATTAAAATTCTATTAATAGAAGATGCCTTGTAGAACCCTGTAAGGGAGGTAACACCTCTGGTTTTGCTCTGTGCTTTTTTTTTTTTTTTTTTTCTGGGGTGGGGGGATGTTGGTTGGTTTGGGTTTAATTTCTCATTTCCTTCGAGTGGTTTGAAAAAGGCAAGAACTTGGCTTGTGTGAAAACCTAAAGGAATACTGGAGGAAATGCTGCTTAGCTGGTGTAAATACTGAGCCCCCTGTTAATTGCAGGGCTAAATTAGACATTTTCTTAATTGTTTATCCTGTCAGCCCCTTCTCTGGCAGAGAGGCATCAACCCCCTCTCAGCTCTGCAGGTATTTGGGAGCTGCTGGTTCAGAGGCTGAGCATCATCTGGCATTTCCTATCACTCATCTCTTTCAGCACTAATTCCCTGCTTTTACTGCATTAAATAAAACTTCAGGTAATTCTGAGAATAATATTTCTCAAGTGTTCAAGGCCCAGGGAGAGGCTCCAGCCAGGCTGGTGCTGCTCAGTCCTGCAGCTGAGGCAGGGCTCTCTCCTCACTCTGGGGTTTTCCAGCTTGGCCCCTTTTCTATAATTTCTTATTTTTTTTTTTTGCTTGTAGCTGGGTATTTCACTCTGTAATTTCTGTCTGATCTAATGGTTCCTGCTTTTCCTGGGTGCTTGAGCTGCACCAGGTGAGCAGCAAATAAAATGAGGTTTTTTTATCTTGTGGGGTGGCCACGAGCCAGGGATGCTTGGCCATGGGATCAGAGGATTAACCAGGCCAGCACACCCATCCTAAAAATCCAGACCAAACTTGTGGGGTGTGCAGGAAGCCGTGAGCAGCCAGGGGACCCATCCTGTGCCACCACCAGCAGTGCCAGGGCCACCAGGCTCAGTGTCCCCAGCCCTGTCCCCCCCTCCTGCCTCCCCTGCACTCTGAAAAACTCCTTTGGCCAGTAATGGACCAGCAAAGGTTTATTGCCTATAAAGGATAAAATTAATGTAAGTAATCCTCATAAACCCTCCTGATTTGTGCCACCCTGGCTGCGTGGCTCTGACTCCTGCTCTGCACAGCTAATGAGGGCTGATGAGGGGTTAATTAGCCACTGCCAGCCCTGCCTTGGGTGGCACCTTTGGAGGGAGCTGGGGATGCTGCCCTGGCCTCTGCACCCACCAATTCCAATTCTCCCTCTCCAATTCCAATTCTCTCCCCACCACTGTCCCTGATAAATGTGTTTTTCCAAAGGCTGCTGCATCCTAAAGGTGATTTTTTTCTTTTTTTTTTTTTTTGCTTTCTGCCGACCAGCTGCACTAAACTCCTTTGTGATGTGAATAATTCTTAGAAAAATAAGAAAAAAAGCACACCTCGGTTTTCCTCTAATGCTGGGGCTAAACCAAAATGAGAAATCCACAGGAGTTTGTATCTCTGACTTAGCCTGCAGTGGGTTTTTATGGTGGTCACTTATTTTCCCTAAATTGATGAGGCTTAAAGGGGAAGTTAAACTTTTCACCGATATAGAGGTGAAATAATATTAAATTCTCATATTAAAGACCATCATTAACCTGTTTGGGTTTTATTGGACTAACAGTAAACACAACAAGCTGTGAACAGGGTGCTTAATTATTTCAATGAATATTCATAATGTACAGGACCCTTAGAGGAAATAAAGAGAGGAAATTGTTCTACAGCAGTTGGGTGATAAGCAGAGGCTGATAAGCAAAAGCTCAGCTTTAAATTGAGGCAGGAAAATGAAATACACCTGCACTGTAAATCCTTGGTGCATAGACGTATATTTTTATTTTTATACAGAATACATCTTTAAGAAATTGATACAAGTCTTACTAATCGGCTTATTAGAGAATAATTCCTTTTCAATGGACACTGGGTATGTTTAGAATAACTTTGGTTTAAAAAGAAGGAATTTTTTTGGCTGCAGGAATTCCTCTATTTCCCTGTTTCCCTCTTTCTGCTGTATCCTGAATAACTCCAAAGGTTATTATTATTATATTATTTATATTATAAACAATATATTTATTAATATGTTTATTATTATTATTATTTTCTGCCTGTGCCAGGTATTTTTGGAGTTGGTTAAATAAGAGAAATCACAAAGGGGTCGAGTGATCTGCACAACTTCTCCCTGAGAATCTCGAAGAGGCCCCAAAATCCTTTGTCCTACATTTCCTATAGGGGCAGGTGAATTTTTAGCTGTACAGGCAGGTGGGAGTTATAAAGGTTCTGGACAGACAATGGCATTGGGTGCCATAAAGGGACGTGTGACTGGTGAATTAAGACACTTGGTAACTTGTGGAATGATGGCTTAAAATGACTTTATTTTATGGCCAGTCTCTGCCATCTGAGTGATGTTGCATGTATTGGTTGTATTTATAACTTAATAGCTTTTCTCAATTTTATTATACTTTTTTTTATGAGACTTGTGGCTTTATGGGACTTCATAATTTTTCTCAGATTGATTAAAGGCCGTGCAGGGTGGGGCCGGTGGCATTCCCATTCCTGGAGCTCCGGGTGTCCTGCTCCATGGAAGGTGCCCCTGATCCCTCCAAACCCCCAGCAGGAATTCCCAACAATCCCCTGGAAAAGGAGGGAGCAGCTCCAGGCTGAGCCCACTGGGTGTGAGCAGAGGGAAAGGATGGAGAGGGGTCGTGCAGCTGAATTCCAGCAGCTTGGCTTTCTTTTTTTTGACGAATTCTGTGGAATTTCTCCCATTTCTGTGCTCACCTTGACCTGCCTGTGCTTTGTTTGCTGTCACCTTTCCGTCTCTGTACCAACTTTTCGATATTTTGGGGACGTTCGTGTCACATCCTCCCCAGCACACGATGTCCCTTCTCTGTGAGCACAGAAAAAAAATCCTCTCTGCACCTTCTCGTGTTTGGGGATTTGCCCAAAATGATGCAGAAATTCAACAAAACTCGGCTGTGACTTTGGGGGGTGATGAGCAGCCCGGGCAGTCACAGCAGAGGAAGGGAAAAGTTTGGGACAATCCTGGGAAGGGCTCGGTGGCTTTTTTTGGGGGGGTGGTGGTTCAAGCCCTGAAATTGTGATATGTGAGATAAAACCAGCAGCACCTGGTTCTGTGGGTTTTTAAAAAGGGTTTTAAAAGGGTTTCTCCCTTTAAAAAAAAGGGGAAGCAACCTCAGGAACCCCCAAACACTTGTGGTTTTAAACAAAAATGTGATTTTTTTTGGTTGGTACCGAAATAGAGGGCAAGGCACACAAAAAGCTGCGGGGCCTCGAGGGAAGATGCCACAGGGATTCCCGAATTCCCAAATAAATTCCCGAATTCCCGGAGCTCTCAGTGTGTCGGGAATGGCCCCTGGGGAGGAGATGATGCTCTCCAGAGCTTTGATTCATTGGGGGAGCGGGACACGCCGGGATTATTCCTTTTATACACTCGGGAACAATTTAATTTCCCAATTCCACTTTGGGGGGAAAAAAGGGGAGAAGATGGAGATGACTCCGTGTCCCACCAGGTGGGGAGGGGGATTTTGGACCCCTCACCTTTTCCTGCCTCTCCCTGTTTTTATGATCCCCAGGGATAAAGGAAATTCCCACCTCGCAGCAGCTTCATTACATCTCCCGCTCTGCGGGCCAGCAATGCATTTATAATTTTTATTGTTATATCTTTTAATTTTATTTTGCTTTCCTTGCTGTCTGCGAGGAGGGGAGATAGGAGTCCGTATTTATTACAGAGCAAACGATCTACCTCCGCGAATGTATGTATCAGTTAATTTAATCTCACCAGTTTTATTTAAACTGTTTTTCCTTCCTTTCTTTACTTCCCTCCTCCCGTCTCTCCCCCTTCTTTTTTTTTTTTCTTTTTTTTTTTTTCCTCCTCCTCTGGGCGCAAGGTGATCAGTTTGTTTAAAAAAAAAAAAAAAAGAGAGAGAGAGAAGGGAGGGGAAAAAAAAAAAAGCTGGAAAGTAAAACTATCCCGTGCCTTTTATAATGTGGATTGAAAAGGTTTTTTCTGGTTGCTACGGCGTCGCTGTGCCTTTCAGTGCTTATTCCTGTGTGCCTCCCGTGGCCCCCGTCTGATTGACATTTACAAATTACCAAGCTGAGAGTGTTCAATCTTTGACCCGTGTGTTTCTATTCAGCAATGAGTGAGATTTGCAAGCATTTTGTCATATAATTACTGCAAATCCCTTGAAAATTTCCACAACAACGCCTAGATGAATGGTAATTTGTGCAGACAGCCGCTGGTGCCTTTACAATACACTCAGATGCAAAACAGTCTAATTTTTTTTTTTTTTTTTTTCCACCCTAAGATTTCTGGGGAGGAGAGGTGGGGGGGGGAAAAAATGTTCTGCGTGTGAGCTGCGCGTTGTAAAATATTTGGATTGTTAGATTTATTTGCTTACACAACCTATATTTGTGCTGATTTTATTGTATTGACTGTATGCATTTTTTTTCCCTCCCATTCTACAGTTTTATTGTGCCTTGGTCATATGCATACATCACCCTCATTGTTCTCCAGGAAATTTATTCCACCTTTCAGCCTGCTCTTGATAGGACTTATTGCATTACTAGTTAAGTGCTGAGATTTGCTACTACAAAGATTTTGAAACAGCCCCTTGTAATGTTTATTTGCCAGACACGGCTGAGATCAGGGCTTTGCATCTTTGCATTTTGGGGTTTGTTCCAGAGGGGTGGACAGGAAACCTTCCCAAATTTGGGTGGTCAAGGGGGAAGAGCAGCAAAGAGCCAGAAGGGAATGGGTGCCCAACACCTGTTGAAATATTCGTATTTATTCGTGGAATACTCATAGAAACACGGGATTGTTAAGGCTGGGGAAGATCTTTGAGATCATCGAGTCCAACCATCAACCACCCTCACGTTCACCACTATTTTCTGGAAAATCCCAGAATATTTTAGGTTGGAAAAGATGTTTAAAACCATCAGACCCAACCATCAACAACCCTCACGTTCACCACTACACCTATATGAAAAATCCCAGAATATTTTAGGTTGGAAAAGATGTTTAAAACCATCAGACCCAACCATCAACCACCCTCACGTTCACCACTACACCTATATGGAAAATCCCAGAATATTTTAGGTTGGAAAAGATGTTTAAAACCATCAAACCCAACCATTAAACCACGTCCCAGGTCCACACCTACACCTTTAAATCCCCCCTGGGCAGCCCCCGGTGCTTCATGATTTGCAAAATGGAATGAAGGGTGGAGATGCTGAAATTCTGGTTTTTTTTGGCTGTGTTTTAAACGGGATATTTCAGCAAATAATGTCTTGGTGGAGTTTAGTAAGTATTTGCCTTTAGCAAACACTTCCAGCTCACCTTTCCAGAATTTCCCCTACACTGGTGCATGTATATCTTTATTTATTTATTTATATATCTAGAAATTTATACTTTTATTTATACATTTGTATTTTTACTGATGGTTTTACCTGTGCACTGACGGTGGTTTTACCTGTGCACTGACGGTGGTTTTACCTGTGCACTGATGGTTTTATTTACATATATGTCCTGTGGCAGCAGGAGTCTCCACTGGCTTTGGCTTTCACAGTGAGCCGTGCTCGCTGCCTGGCATGAGAATTGTGACGTAGGTTTTGTTGTTTGTTAAACCAGCCCCGTGAGAATTTAACAACTCAACTGAGTTTTGGTATTGCTTTCATTTCCTGCCTTCTGCTGCTGGCTGAGCTCCTGGGCCAGGGCAGAAACTCTGCATTTTTTGTGGTTTACTGAAGGTGAGGGTCACTGTGCCTGGGAGGGCACAATCCTGGGTGGGTGTTTTGGGGGAGGCTGATGGGGATGAGCCTGCCTGGGGTGCACCTGGACAATTCTGGAGGATGATCCCACGTGGGAGCAGCCCCAGGGATGCTCAGGTTGAGCTGCTTTGGGTGCTGGAGCTGTGCTGGCAGCTCAGCTCGTCCTCCCCCAGCTCCCTGCCATGCCAAGCACCTTCCAGGACCCACGGAGGATTATTTATTAGGAGTATTTATTAGGAGTATTTATTAGGAGTATTTATTAGGAGTATTTATTAGGAGTATTTATTAGGAGTATTTATTAGGAGTATTTATTAGGATTATTTATTAGGATTATTTATTAGGATTATTTATCAGGATTATTTATCAGGATTATTTATTAGGATTATATATCGGGATTATTTATCAGGAGTATTTATTAGGGTTATATATTGGGATTATTTATCAGGAGTATTTATCAGGATTATTCATCGGGATTATTTATCAGGATTATATATCGGGATTACTCATCAGGAGTATTTATTAGGGTTATATATTGGGATTATTTATCAGGATTATTCATAATTTCTGTGATGTTCCTGCAGAGTCACCCCTGGCTGCCCCGCAGCGTTTTCCCTCCCCTGAGGAATTTCCTCTCCTGCCTTTGCAAAGCCCAGCTTTGGTATCAGGAGCTCTGGGTTTGGAGGGGATCCCTTGGGCCCTTCCAAACCAACCTGGGAGCAGCGGCTGGGATGGGAGGGGATGGGCTGGGATGGGCTGGGATGGGAGGGGATGGGCTGGGATGGGCTGGGAGGGGATGGGAGGGGATGGGCTGGGATGGGAGGGGATGGGCTGGGCTGGGAGGGGATGGGAGGGGATGGGATGGGCTGGGATGGGAGGGGATGGGATGGGCTGGGCTGGGATGGGCTGGGATGGGATGGGATGGGATGGGAGGAGATCCGAGCTCAGCTCAGTTCAGCTGAGCTGTGGGTGAGTGATGGAGGCAGAGCTCAGAACAAACCTGGGCTGTCATTAGGCTGGAAATGCAATCTGGAAATGCTGGAAATGCGAGGGGAGAGGCCATGGGAGGCTTAGCAAGGAGCTGCTCCCGTTATGGGAATTTAATGCACCCGGTGGAATCTAAGTGCAGGTCATCAGGTTTTATTGGCACGGTGCAGACATGCAGGGTGATGGACTGATCTGGCAAAACATTAACAAAGATAAAAAATAATCCCAGATCAGGTTTTGTAGTGGGTATCATTGAAATCAGAGCAAATGCTGCTCTTCAGGTGCTCGTGTGCTCGTCCCAGGTAATTTCTGCTGCTGTAGATAGTCTTTTATATGGAGTTTGCAGATAAATTTTTTTGTCTGACACATATCTAGAACTTATACAGTCACCTACTAATTTAAACCAATTTGCCCTAGGTGATGGGTGAATACACTTGAAAATTAAATGGGTCTGATTTAAGCATCCCTTCTCTGAAGCCAAAGATTATATAATTAAATTAAAAGAAAATGTGTTTTATAATAAACTGTATTTCCTCTTGGCAAAATCCAATTTTGAAACAAGATTGTAATATCATATCTAAAAATGTTTTCCCATGGGTATTACCAGTCTATTTCATTTAATTGTTTTCACCCATCATATTATGTGCTTTCAAAGTAGTGAAATGAGTGTGGTTTTTACGAAGAACAAGGGAGGAAATGGCAGGGAGAGGGAAGGTTGGCTCCTTTCCCAGGAGAAGCTTCTGGAAAAAAATGAAAAGTGGGCACCTCACTGCCAGCCCCGGGCTCTCAGTTGCTGGCTGGGTGGTGGAAGGGGATGCCAGGGCAGTGCCAGGCCCTTGGCACCTCTGGTTCTCCTCCTGTGCTCGGGGTCTGGCACAGGGAGGATCTCCCTGAGCTGCACTCGGAGCATTTTGCACTTGGGCAGAAAATCTTTAACACCTTGGGCAGCTGGGGGCTCCTTGCCCAGCCTGGGCTGCTCAGGGGGTTTGGGGATGCCAGAGGTTTTCCCAGGGTGTTCCCAGCAGGATCAGACCCCCAGGCTGACAGGGAACTGTTGTAGGACCAGCAGCATTTTGGGGTGGGATCCCTGTGGGTGCCACGGCCACCCTGCTGTCCCAGGACCTGGGGGCAGGGGAAATGGCACATAAATCCAGGATACATTTCTAATTAAATATGAGCCGATTCACCTGTAATTAATACGCTTATTTTCTTCTGCCTGCATTTATCTGTTTGTGTGCCAGCAGCACTGCAGATGGGTGTGGATGTCACTGCCATACTCCCACTTCTCATTAACCTTTACACTCCTGATGATAACTTCTGATTCTGCATTGATTTGGCGAACTTTGGCAAAATTCTTCAGCAGACCAGCAAGAGGAGCTGGAGGTGTGTGCCCATCCTCATCCTGGTGAATCCTGCTGGCTCTGCTCAGCCCCAGGGCTGGAGGTGCCAAGAAATGGGGGCAGAGCAACATCTCGGTGCTGGTGAGACCCTGCTGGACCCATTTATTTTATTATTTTATTGGTGATCAGCAATTCATTAATTAGGGCCAGAGGAGAGGGGAGCAGCACAAATATCCATGAACAGAGCTCGGCACAAACCCTGCTGGGGAAGGAAAAACCCCTCCCACCCTGGGAAGGGACACCTCTGTCATCCCAAATACCTCCTTTTTTATTTGGTTTAGAAAGCCTTGATTCTGTTTTTATATTTATTTTTCTGCCAGGAGTGCCTGACAACTTTGGGCATCCCCACCAGTGCGGGCGGGCAGCATCCTCTCCCTCTGCCTCTCTCCCCACCAAAAAAAAAAAAAAAAAAGGAGTTTTCTCCTAGAAAAACTTCCTAGAACTCGCTGATTTTTTAACACCAGCAGGGTTACAGGGTTCCCCCTAAGCTCGGGGACGGATCGAGTCAGTGCCAGCTTCTCGGTGACAATCCTGGGTGTCCCCAAAATTCCGGGCACGCTCGGGATGAGGGAGGGAGCAGCGCGGGGCTGCCTCGCAAATCCTTGCCAAGCTTTTACCGGGGAAAACGTTGATGAAAGCAGCATCGAGCAGGGGCTGGAAGGGGAATTTTGTGATGGTTGTGGGTTTTAGCTCGCCCTGGTGGTTTGCCCGAGGTGGGATGGGGATGGCAGCGGTGCTGCCCCAGCCCCGGGGCACCAGCAGGACCAGGGAATTCACGAGGGATGCGATTTCCAGGGGCTGTTCCACTGCTGTCAGCCATTTTAGGTTCTGAATCCTATTTCCCTGGTGCTTCCGAGAGAAGCTTTTGGGGGAGTCCCCAGCTAAAACTCAAATTTGCATTTAAATGGAGATTTTTTTTTTTTTTTTTTTTTTTTTAATGAGCAGGATGCATGGGAGACTAAGACTATTAGGTTTCCTTGTGGGAGAGTGCAGAATTCTCTCACCTTTTACTTCCCAGCCCCTTTAATGCACGCTTTAAATTAGACATTAAAAAAAGAAAAAAAAAGAAAATAAAAGGAAAGAATGGAGCGTCTTTAAGGAGAATATAATCATAAACAAATAAGTCTGGTTGCCCTTGCAGCAGAACTAATCTTCCCTCAGCTGAGCTGTGATATAGATCAGTAACAAGAGCCACGCGCAGGGGGTTCCTTTGAAATGCATAATACCTCCTCGTATAAATTGGAGTTGGTGTGATGGAGCTGTGAGATGACATATTGTGGCATGACCCCTCTCCACTGATTGTGGGTGAACCCTGCAAAGGTAAATCTAACACGGCGCTCACATCAGACAATTTCATTTTCATCACCCAGGGACAAAAACATGGCAACAGAATCTTTTCAAATGATAATCTGCATGCTAGGCGGAATATTTTCCCTTCCTCCTTTCCTTTTTTTTTTTTTCTTCCTCTTATTTTTTTTTTTTTGCTTTTTTTTGCATGTTCAATTCATGATGTAGGTGAGAGGAATTATAAATTGCTTCCAAAGTTCATTCATTCCCTTCTTCTCGTTCTTCCCTTTCTTTTCCTCCTTCTCCTTTGGCTTTTGTTCTCTCTCCCTTTTCCTTTCTTTTTTTTCCTGCCTTTGTCTCCTTCTCTTTCACTTTTTTCTCTTCTTTATCTCTCTTATTTTTATTTTCTGTTCCTCCTCTTTCATCTTTTATCTCTTCTTTTTCCCCCCCTTTTTAACATTTTATTTTTCTTTTTATGCCCCCCCCCTTTTTTTCCCCTCTTCTTTCTCCTTTTCTCTTTTCCCTCCCTTTATTATTTTTCTTTTTTCTTCCTCCATCTAAAAGTTTGGCATTGTGTGTGTGTGTGTAACTGATTCATTCTTCTCATCCCCTCAGGGACATCCAGTAATAATGATTTATAGGAGTGCAAAAATCTCTGCTCTTGCTGTTCACAACTCATATCCCTCCCACCCTCCAAAAAAGGGAGTTTTTCTGTACAAAACCTTCCCTCCCCTCTCTCCCTTTGCCCTCCTGCACTTCTCCAGTCAATATTAGGGGAATTCAGCTGGTTTGCCTCATGCCAACCAGGAATATTTAGTCCTGCAACACCAACTCTCACCTGGAGCTCTTGGCATTGACTCAGATGATGCCCTGGCTGCTCTTTGTAGGGTTTGTGTAGGGTTTGATACTCTGAGACTGAGAAAATGTAAGAATTCCCCTTTAATCCCCATCAAATAGTGCCATGGCTGCTCTTTGCAGGGTTTGTGTAGGGTTTGATACTCTAAGACTGAGAAAATGTAAGAATTCCCCTTTAATCCCCATCAGATGATGCCCTGGCTGCTCTTTGCAGGGTTTGTGTAGGGTTTGATACTCTGAGACTGAGGAAATATAAGAATTCCCCTTTAATCCCCATCAGATGATGCCCTGGCTGCTCTTTGTAGGGTTTGTGTAGGGTTTGATACTCTGAGACTGAGAAAATGTAAAAATCTCCCTTTAATGTGATGCCTCTGACTCCCCATAAACCATTCCCCTCGCGATCCCAGGTGGGTTTGCCAGCCCTGGCAGCTGCCTGGAGGGGTGGCAATTGCCAGTGCCCACCCAGTGCCCAGAGCAGGGCTTTGGGCAGGCCTGGAGGGTGTGTGGTGTGCTGGACCCAGGGCTGAGCTGTGCCAGGGCAGCCCCCTGTGCCCAAAACCTGCCCCGTGTCACACCCACCAGGACACGGAGGAGCAGTCCAGGAGCCTGCCCTTAGGGCACAGAAGAGTTTTGGTGAGAGGTGCCACTCCTGCCTCTGCATCCTCCTGCCTGGCTCTTTGTCCTGGTACAATCTGTGCTAATTAATCGCTCTGCTGATCACCGCGCTGCCAGCGCCTTGGGCTGGCGACTTGTGGCAGTGGCTGTGGCCCTGCTCCCCTCCAGGCAGGACCCAGGAGGAGTTGGGGACAGTTCTGGGGGGGGTCATGGACACCTCTTCTCTTCCCTCTGTGGGATTATTGCTGGAGCAGCTCTGGGGGTGGCACAGGGGCTGTCCCTGGTGTCCCTCTGCCTTCCTCCACTGCCCATCCTTGGCTGCCTTGGAGGGAGCTTTGGGGAGTCTCCACTGCCTGTCTGTGCCTCAGTTTCCCCACCACCATAACAGATCCTCAGTTTGATTTATGAAGTGATGCAGAGCTCACAGGTTTGAGGAGCTCTGCAGGTACCAGGAGTCACCGATCCCCCTCGGAGAGGAAAAACAGACGGAGCAACAAGACTTTTGATGCTTTTGTGCTGCCAATTAAACAATCCTGCCCCAGCCAGGGTGGGAAGGATGAAATCTGCTCCCGGATTGGGGCCGTGGTGTCCCTGATCCCGCGGTGTCCCCAGTGCTGAGTGACACGGCCAGTGCCAGCATCAGCCGGTGACACCCAGATGGGTTTGTCTGTTCCATGCAGCGTGATTACCACCTCCTCCCCTCACAGCACGGCAGCCAAATTGAAGGAGAAAAGGTCAGAAAGCCCTGGTCATCCTCTCCCTTCCTCCCAAATCACTCGTTGCCCTGGATGGAAATGAGAAATGACAGGAGCCCGTGTCACCTGGGAGCGGAGGGAGCTGCTGGGAGCAGGGCTGGGTGAGAGCAGCGTGCCCAGAGCCGGGCTCTGCCTGCTGCTCCTGGCATCTGCCAGCACCAAAGTGACAGTGACAAGTCCTTTGATTAGAAAAATGTCCCCGCCACCGCCTCCCGCCTGCCCCTGTGGAAAGGTTTGTGGGAAGCATCACCCTCTGCTTAAAATCCTTGCTGCAGAGGGAGGTCAGCTAGGGAATGGATTTTATTTTATTTTATTTTATTTTTTTTTTGGAGCAGCAATGTGTCAGGTCCAGGAGAATCTCAGCCTTGTTTGTTTATTTTTTTGTTTTCCCCTTCTTTTCCCCATTCTTCACTTATTTTTTTTTTTTTTTTTTAGAGGAGGGACAGTATTGACAGCACCCATGCAGTTGTTATCCCTTGTGTGAAGAGCTCCTTACCTCGGTGCTTTCCAAGAGAAGTGTAATCACTTCGGGCTGTTTTGCACTGCTAATTGTGCTAATTGTGTTTCTATTTTTATGCAAATGTGAAAATCCTCATTTGATCCTTCTAAAAAAATACTATTTTTACTACCAAGCGCCTTTACTTGGGTTTCAGGGAGGAAGTGCTGCTCTGAGAAGGCTGGAGGACATCACAAAAGGAAAAAGGCAGATTCAATATTTGCCACAGATGTGCAGGACGTGGTGGCAAAACGGGCTGGGGAAGGAGATGATGACAGGTAGGGAAGGTGAGAAGTGGCTGCAGGATTGTCTCTGTCGAGGTAGGTGAGATAACCCAGCTCTGTAATGCCTCACCCAGCTGCAAAGCTGCCCAGAAAATTGATCTTTTCATAATATTTTTACTTAAAACTCTTCCCCAACTCCCCCTGCCTTTAATGGGGCGCGTGGCATTTTAAAATTTTCTTTCTTTCTTGTTTGTAGAAGAAAAACTTTTCCACGGGAAACACTGGGAAACAACCCCTCCCTTTTTCTGGTGGGTTTTGTTCATTTTGGAAATGGGGTCGTTAGAACAGAGGGGCTGTGCCTGGGGTGTGCAGAGCCTCACCTGCCTCCCAGACCAAACCCATCGCCCCTGACAGCACAAATCCAACCATTTCCCCACCATTCCACTCGCAGGGGAAAGCCACAGAAATGAGAGAAAGACAAACGCTCGCTGTCCAGGTGCAAAGTGTTTTCCCAGCACGGAGATTTTTTTTTTTTTCCAGCTCGGTCTCCATGGATGCTCCAGAGGGAAGAACTTCTCCAGCTGCTCACCCTCCCCTCCCTGGTGCTGCTGGTTCTGTGCACTCACAGATTTTTAAGATAAGGTGCTTTTGTTTCCCAGCTGTGTCTGGGTCACCGTTTGGAACTGATATGACAGGCCTAAGGCTAGCAGAGGAATTTGTTACAAGTTCCCATTTCGGGAACGTGTCGCCAGCCCAATAGCCTATTTACTCTCTGGGGGATCTATTTTTAAAAGTTATTAGCAGATTACTGGTTTTCTATCAACCTCAGGCACCAATCTCCCAAAGATACCATTGTACTTTAATAAGGTGCATTTGATAATCCTCAGATAAAGGCGTTTGAAGTGAGGGGGAGGAGAGGGAGAAACTCTTGCACCGACTCAAGTAAGGGACACACAGGCCACAAAAGGGTTAAACACACTCGTGTTTCTAAATGGCTGAACTACTGTATGTTGTAGTTTTCAACTGCAAATCATCTTTAATAGCAGACATCACGGGATGGCTCATTACATTAAGCTATTTTTCATGCTATCTCCTGTAATATCCTTTAATCCAATGCGTTTCAAATCACCTCAGGCTAAAATAAGAGACATAGCGATGTAATAGCCTAGTGTATTAGTGGGTTAATTGCCCTGTTGTACTCTCTAGTAGATATCTCTGGAATGAGTTCTATATTAATTGTAAATTGCTTAATACATTTAACTCCTTGAGCAGCTTGGTCCTCCACTCTGTCTTTAATGAACAAGGAAAGTTTGGAGTTGGGGACAGTTGGGATTTTTGGTGGCCAAGGCAGCGAGGTGCCTGGCCCTTCCCCACGAGCTCTGAGCACTCACATCATCCTCTGGAGAGTCAGCCTGGAGCACTAAAAGGAAATTATTGCTTTTTTCCTGGCAGGTGCCAAGTTCTGCAGGCTGCAAAGCCTCAACACTGCACTCAGAGGGTGCTCAGAGCCAAATCCTGAGCCCAGGATGATCAGAATCCAATCTTTGAGCCCAGGATGATCAGAACCAAATCTCTGAGCCCAGCATGATCAGACCAAATTTATCCCTGAGCCCAGGATGATCAGAACCAACTGCTTGAACCCAGGATACTCAGAACTAAATTTATCCCTGAGCTCAGGATGCTCAGAGCCCAATTCTTGAGCCCAGGATGCTCAGACTAAATCTATCCCTGAGCCCAGGATGCTCAGAACCAAATCCTGAGCCCAAGATTATCAGAACCAATTCCTTGAGCCCAGGATGCTCAGAACCAAATCCCTGAGCTCAGGATGCTCAGAACTAAATCCTGAGCCCAAGGTTACCAGATCCAACTCCTTGAGCCCAGGATGATCAAAACCAAATCCTGAGCTCAGGATGCTCAGAACTAAATCCCTGAGCCCAAGATTACCATATCCAACTCCTTGAGCCCAGGATGCTCAGAACCAAATCCTGAGCCCAAGATTATCAGAACCAACTCCTTGAGCCCAGGATGCTCAGACTAAATCTATCCCTGAGCCCAGGATGCTCAGAACCAAATCCCTGAGCTCAGGATGCTCAGACCAAATTTATCCCTGAGCTCAGGATGCTCAGAACCAAATCCCTGAGCTCAGGATGCTCAGACCAAATTTATCCCTGAGCCCAGGATGCTCAGAACTAAATCCCTGAGCCCAGGATTCTCAGAACCAAATCCTGAGCCCAAGGTTACCAGATCCAACTCCTTGAGCCCAGGATGATCAAAACCAAATCCCTGAGCCCAGGTCTTGCACAGGACCAGGGCTGGCACTGCAGAGCTGCAGGACATTGTGCCCTGGCCATCCCTGAGCTGGACAATCAGAGGAGGGGGGAGAAAAAGGGGAAGCTTTAAATAACACCTAAGATTTTGTCTTGCCAGTGCCGTGGCCAGGAAGGGAAGATGGATGAAGTGCTCTGCAGCTCTGCCAGAGGATGCAGCAGTGCCTCACTGACACATCCAGCTCACAAACTATCCCCCATAACCGCAGCAGCTGCTTTGCTAAAATTCCTCCTGCAGCACCAGGCAGATTTGCAGTCACTTCTCTGAATATTGGAGCATAAGTGTCACCAGGCTACCGGAGGGTAATGCCACTGATTTCTTTGGATTGCTCCCAGTGTACATCAAGGGGGTGCAAAAGGAACAGGCACAGTGCAGGCTGGAGCAAGTTGTATGATTTTCATTCTTTATCCATTTCTTTTGGGACATTCTGGGTTCTAAAACTCCTGGTGAAAATGTTAGTGCCAATTTAAAGGAAAGGCACGGAGGAGGAATGCTGGAAAGCTTCTTGCTTTGAAACTTTGGGAGAAATTCTTCTCTGAGGTGCCACCAATTGCAGGATTACTGCAGGTCAGTGGTCTGAATTTCACCTTGTGACCCAAAATCCTGTCCCCAGCACAACGTGGCCATGGAGCAGCACCTTGGCTGCACTATGGATCCCTTTCTTTACACCTGACATCAGCTCTATTTTATCTATTAAATATAATGTCATAAAGGATATTGGCCACTCAGGACACCTTCAGTAAAACTTGAAATATAATCTCAGATTCCAGTGGTTCTAATGGAGCAGCTGAAGGGTTTCACAGAAGAGCTGCTTTGCTTCAGGTTTTTTCCACCCCTGACCTCCCTGTGCTTTACATGGATTTGGGTTAAAAGTTTTAGTTTGGGCTAAAAGAAATATCATCCCTCTGTTTTAAAACCCAAGGGACTTGTGGATGTGCATGAGAATTTCATAATTTGTGAAGGAAAATGCATGTGAGACTAGGGAGACAGTTGGGCTTGGAAGGGAAGACACAAAGTGCTTAGGCTGCTGGAAAAAAAAATCCATCAAGTAATTCTCTCCCTATAAAATAGGTGGTAATGCAATCTGAGCTTAATTTTGATGGCACACTGTACTTCATAACAGTGACAACACCTTAAAAATGTAATGAAAGGGCCTGATTTATTGCTGAAATAATCCATTTAGCACTCCAATAAATAAAAGGAGAAAATACAACCAATGTTTCGTCAGAAGTGGGGGGGGAAAGAGAGAAAAATTGCAGCGTGTAGCAGTTTTCTGGTAATGCATCCAGAGTTTTGGGGTTGATTATTTTCCTGAAGACAAATATAAATTCCCAGTTAGATTTTTTCAGCTTTAGAGCTCACGTCCACTCTGCATTCCCTGTACTTTAAAAGCAGCAGCCCTGTGACACAGCCACGTTTGACTGACAAGGGGGAGGAGAAAACACTGAAAAGCCCAGAACTTACTGCCTTACAAATATTTGATTTTTGAATATGCTCTCGTAGCCATTAGGAAGTGCAAAGCAAACACATTTTCCCCTCGTGCCAAATTTGTTTTTAATACCATGAGGTGACTCCTGCAAATGTCAGCTCCACCCTCCTTCCCCTGTCCCACTTGGGCCACGGTGGAGCCTGGTGGGTTTTACACTCCCCCTGCATCATTTCTATTAATCTCTTTAATCTGCTCCAGGGCCTGGCAGTGGCAATGAAAAGGAAAAGCAATAAAATGCTCCCGTGGCAGATGTCTGTGTTCAGGTGCTGCTGCTTCTCCAGAGATGGAGAAAACTTCCCAAAGCACCAAGAGCCACAGAGGAGGAGTGGGCTGAGGGTTCTGGATTCTGGCCACAAAGGTTTGAAGGCCATGGGTGCTTCAGGGTGACCCAATTGTGGGTTTTTCAGCACCTGAAGGAGCCGAATAAAAAGATGGAGATTTTCCAAGAGGCTGGAGTGGCACTGGTGGGGGTTTAAAGAGGGAGAAATTCTGTTCCCATCTCCCAGCCCAGGGCTGCCCAGTGTTTCACTAAACCGAATTCCCCTCTTGTCATCTCAGTCCCTTTCTTCCGTTTCCAAATTTCCAGATTGTTTTTTTTTTTCCCCCCACTGCATTTTATTTCATCATATCTCCTTTCCAGAGGGTTTGTTACGCTTTGTCCTCGGATTTCAAGATTTCATTCCTTTTCCTGAAAGGAACAGTTTCCTTTGGAAAAAAAAGGATGAAAGAACGAATGGATGAAAAAAAACGAGGGGAGAAAAACCAGCAAAACGAAGCCAGGCTGCCCTTTTTTGGGGGGGATATTTTGCTTTGAGGCTCTCGGAGCAGCTTTTCCTGCTTCTCCATCCCTCGTGGCCAGGTCTCAGGCAGCCAAAGCTGCAGGAATGGCCCCGGTCCCACAACGCCCTGCCCAGCCCTAATTGCCCTGTTTGTTTTGCAATAAGTGATTCCTGCCTGTCTTGGGCTGGATTGTTTTTCACACCATTAAATGAAGTTCTGCTGTATTGATCCCTGTTTTTCCAATTTGAAGCCTGAAAAGTGATGAAGACATTTTCTTGTTTTCTCGCGTACTTTTTCTTTTTTTTTTTTTCTTTTTTCCCCCCCCACTCAGTTCATTTAGGTGACCTGTCTTTAGTTCCTCGCTCTGCTCGCTGTAATTGCTTCTTCAGAGTGATGTTGCACCGCAGCCAGCGCTGGCTTGGTGGGAGTGATGGGGACAGCACGGAGCAGCATCTGACTCTGCTAAGGGCAGCAGAACAGCAGAGCCTGGCACAAAAACAGAGACAAGGGTGGGAGGCAGGCACAGGAGCCGTGCAGAAGGCGAGCAGGGGGCCAGGAGAGCTCAGCGGGGCTGCCAAAGCAGGAGCTGAGAACGAGGATGTTGTGAATGAAAGCAGGGGGATGAGGAACGGCCACCCCAAAAGGACCCCAGGCGTGAAAACCCACCCTAAAAAGGATTTCTGCTAGGGGGTGTGACCATGTAAAACAGATTAATGCATAGGCATCTATAGGTGGGGATGGATAATGAATGTACAACGAGGGTGCGTGATTAACTCTGTCACGGAGCGATCGGGGAGGATTCTCTGAGCTTTCTCATCCTCAGAACCGCCGGGAAGTTTCTCTCTGGCTGCTTCTGCAGCATTTCCTGGGGAAGGTTTGGCACAAATGTCACCTCAGCAGCAGCTGCTGGAGCCTGGCTAGGGCAGGACCACTGGGCGGCTTTGTCCCTTCAGGGTGCCTCATATTTTGTTTAAGAGATGGAAGCGCGGTGGAACATTATCTTCGGACACGTATTGTCATTTTTGTCCTCCTTACCTCCGTGAAGAATCTCAATGCTCCCAGATTTCTGTTGGGCATTAATGGAGGGTGGGTTTTGCTGGAAGAAAATAGAGTGAGTGCTGAACTCGGGTTTGATTAAGGAAGGAGCAATGGATGCTCCAACTCAGCCTCGACTGCGATAATTTAATGTGTGGTGTCTAAACCGAGCCCATGCACACAGAGAAGTTTTCCAGTGGATTTTGGGAGGCTCCAGCCTTGCAGAATTCACTGACGGAAACCAGAAGTGCAGCAAAAATGGGAGGCTGGGGTTGTTGCCTGCATCCCTGAGCTGCTCCCACCGAGCCTGGCACAGGCTGGGATGCTCCAGGGGGAGGGAGGGAGGGAAGGAGGGAGGGCAGGAGCTCCCCTCGGTGTGTGGGCAGCGGCTGAACTTGCAGTTGGAGTTGGGAATTGTGTCACAGCAGCAGCCCGGGCACCTCTGCACTCCCCGGGCTGCCTCCCCACGTGCTGGTATCAAGAGGGTAATGCACTAAACGTGGTAAAAGCAGAAAATACACAAACAAGGAGGGTTCAATAATATCCTTTTTTCCCTCTCCAAGTGCAAAATCCTTGGAAAAAAGCTAAAAAATTAGGAAAGGTGCTAATTCGCAGGAATGTTCAAATCTGCTCATTGCCTAAGAGATTGGAAGGGATTTAGGTTTTTAATTTTTTTTTTTTTATTGTAAACTACCTTCCGACAATTGGTGATAAAAGAGCTGAGCCTTTCGAAATCCATTTTAATAAAACACCGTATGACCTCATAGATATGCATAGGATTTAGAAATAACATGGATTTTAATGAAGGTACTTGAAAGGTATGGTGCCATATTGCAATTTTATGGAAGATCTTAGATTAATGAAATTAAACGTGAACTGCATTGTTTAGATGATGAACTTAAGGTCATATCTGCAGCATTTGAAAGAGAAACCTTGAGTGGAGGGTGTAGAATCATTGATTTAGACCCTGGTAGACAGCTGAATAGCAAGCACTGAAGCATGAAGGTAAATTCCCATATTTCATTGTTAGAAGGTTAGCTGGTGGCTGCCAGCTTTTCAGTGATAATCACCAACCAATTCCACCCCGTTTCAAAAAAGATTTTGCCTTTGTGTGCTAAGACACTTTTAAAAACCATTACTGTTGAAAGCAGGGGCACAGTGTTTAAAGGGAAGCTATTTCTGCAAAATGCAGGATGGCAATGAGTTGATGCTGTCCTTGGATAGTGATGCTATTAAGTTCATTAGGATCATCATCCATTTAAAATGCTTATAAGGAGAATTTCCACTGTTTTTCTGGAGACACCAGAGGTACCTCCTCCTGCAACCCCCAGTGATGTGTCACCAGTGATCAGCTCTCTTGCTTCCTTTAATTTTTGGTAAGACAAGGGTCCTTTCAGGTTTGAGTGCTGTCTCCATGCTCAGGCACACGCAGGGAATGAATGCACCAACATCATGCACATGCCCGAAACTAATAGACACGAATTTGTACAACAGGAAAATTGCAAGGGACGAAATCCTCAGGCCTTAAGAACAAGTGATAATGGAATGATAGTGCCAATTACTGCTGGAGAACAGTGTTGTCACAGGGAGCAGCTCCTGGACATGCAGGGATGAGGGGTGGAGAGCAGATTCCCTTCTGACGCTTTGCTGTTAAAGGGAATTTGTCAAAGATGTTAAAATTAGATCTAACTGGGCCAGATCCTCAGATGACATAAATCAGCCTGTAGACTTCAAACCCTGATCTGGCCACATGCTCCTCTTTGTTCTCTTCCCAATCTTTATTATCTGCATTATCCTAACCCTGCCCTGTGTGTCCGTTCCCTTTGTTCTGTCCCAGCCCTGCTGATGAGGAATATTGTGATATTTACAGGCAGCACTCAGCTCCTGGGGTGACCTGCTGGGGACCAGAGAGAGCAAACCTGAACAAAGATGCTCTCAGGTGGGAACTGAGACTTCTGTGTCTAATGCACTTCCTTGTGTGCTCTCTTCCAGCCTGGATTTTTGGCAAGCTGAGCTAAACTCTGCTGCACTGTGGAAACCGTGTGAAAGCTGCCAGTAGGAAATTAAGTAAGAAATGGTGTTAGATAATGGCTGCAAATGCACGATGATCACTCTTTTCATGAGAAACTTCCTTGTTTTCTCCCTGGTGTATACCACAAACTGCTTGCACGTGATTTATCCGTGTGTGCTTGGGAAGGAGAGGCAAAGGGAATAAAGCCTCTGCCATGAGGGGTTTTAAAAGGCAGTTGGGACACTTGGAGACACGGTGCTTGTTAAAATAAATGGGAGCTGCGTGCCTAAATCCCCTGGTCGTCCTCGGAAGCCTTGTCCCTGATGTTTATCTCGCAGTGGTTTCCAAAAGGGGGATTGCACATCCCATTTCCAGGAGGGATCTCAGTGCAAAGCTGGGATCCCACAGGGGCCAGGCCCAGCTCAAGCCGTGGTTTAAAGCTCTGAAATGGGGCAGAGCATTTTCTGGGAAAGTCTCTCTAGAAAAACAAGCCCAGGTTCCCCAGAAGTGAAGGGAATGTGGCTCCCCTCTCCCATTCCCAGAGGTTTCTGCTCTGTGTGGCTCTGGGGGCTGGACACACTCACCCTGTCTCCTCCAGCTCTGCAGGATTTGCTGAGCTTCTAATGCACCCATAACTTCCCACCCTGTTGTAAATCTTCTGGCGAATATTTTTGTTTTAATTTTTAAAAGAAAAAAACGATTGGCGTTGTCCACTTTGGAAATGCTGGCCCATTAAGTGTGAGCAGGGAAGTTAGGGCATGTTAAATATCAATTGATTATAAAACCCATATTAATTGATGTTCAGCAAGCCTGCTAATGGAGAGGAGCTCATTACATAGCAGTTAACCCTCAATGCATATATATTAAATAATCAATTAGTATTTATTTAACATACAATAACCTCCCTATTAGTGCTAAATTAAAAGCCTCTTTACAGAAGCCTTGCAGAAAGCCCTGCACTGTGTTAACCCGGAGCCAGGAATTTGCATTTAGAGCTTCAATCTTTGTTACCTCTGGTGCCCCCAGGATGATTTTAAGATGTCAAGTGAAGGAATAAAAAAAGGGGCTGTGGTTGTGACAGTCACTTGGCCCTGCTGGGGAGGGGGTCAGTGCCAAAAAGTTGGTGAGTTGCTGCCCATGTGGTCACAAGAAGATGCAGAGACCTGGCAGGGGATGGGTGAGAGGCAAACCAAGGGATTTGTACTCCAGTAAAAGACCTTTGAAGTAGAAGAAAAGTATTTTCAAATGGAAAAAAAAAAAAAAAAAAAGAAAAAAAGAAAGGAGAATGAGCACAGAGACAACAAGACAAAATAAAAGCAAAGAAGTGGCATGGCTGGGTAATAGAAACAGGGCAAACTGGGGAACTCAGAAAAGGAATAGTTGAACTAAATTGCCCAAAATGAGTCTCTCCTGTGTGATGTCCTCAGCTGCCATTTATATCTGTGTGGTGTATGGAATATTAGCAGGTGGATTCACTCCCATCTCTGCCTGGCCTGAGGTGTGATGAGAGGGGGATAGAAAGGAGCTCTGCTGTTTTCCTTGGAGCCTGGGTGAGTTTTATATTGGGGTCTAATAGGCCCAGACCTTATTTGGAGCTGAATTACATCACACACCTATGCAATAATCTCTTTTCTGGTGCAATAATCTCTTTTCTGGTGGGGGGAAGCTGGGAAATCAAGCAGCTCCTCCAAAAGTCAATTCTGGTGCTCAAAATGGAGCCAGCTCAAGAAATTGTCATTGATCCACTTCTGAACTTGGAGCAAATTTCCATAAAAATAATCAGATCCTCTCAGCTGCAGAAGTTTTAATGCCACGTGTTTCACTGGGTGGGACGGGCAGGCTGGGAGAGCAGGAGCTGAGCAGCGATTTGGGTTCATTTTCCTTTTCCCTGTTCCAGCTCTGAACGGGGATTTAAAGGGTGAGGGGGGTGGGAGATGCCTTGGCTGCTCTCCTCGAAAATCCTTGGCAAAAGGGAGTAAAAGACAGCGGAAGTTGGTTGGATCCTGCTGGTCTGATCCTTAGTGCATGAAAACTGGAGCAGCCTTAAAAAACTCCATTAATTTGGGAACTTGGCTGGGCTGAAAACCTCTTGGGAATTTGGAGAAGTTCTGAGAGTGGGGCAGGCAGGTCCAGGCTGGAGCAGGTGAGGACAGGTGATGAGATGGGGCAGGTAGGACAGGTGATGGGATGGGACAGGTGAGGGCAGGGGATGAGATGGGGTAGTTGATGGGATGGGACAGGTGAGGAGATGGGACAGGTGATGGGATGGGACAGGTAAGGACAGGGGATGGGATGGGACAGGTGAGGAGATGGGGCAGGTGAGGACAGGTGATGGGATGGGACAGGTAAGGACAGGTGATGGGATGGGACAGGTAAGGACAGGTGAGGGGATGGGACAGGTAAGGACAGGTGAGGGGATGGGACAGGTGAGGAGATGGGACAGGTGAGGACAGGTGATGGGATGGGACAGGTGAGGACAGGTGATGGGATGGGACAGGTGAGGACAGGTGAGGGGATGGGACAGGTGATGGGATAGGTAAGGACAGGTGATGGGATGGGACAGGTGAGGACAGGTGATGGGATGGGACAGGTGAGGACAGGTGATGGGATGGGACAGGTGAGGACAGGTGAGGGGATGGGACAGGTGATGGGATAGGTAAGGACAGGTGATGGGATGGGACAGGTGAGGGCAGGTGAGGAGATGGGACAGGTGATGGGATGGGACAGGTGATGGGATGGGACAGGTGAGGAGATGGGGCAGGTGAGGACAGGTGATGGGATGGGACAGGTGAGGAGATGGGACAGGTGAGGAGATGGGACAGGTGATGGGATGGGACAGGTGAGGGCAGGTGAGGAGATGGGGCAGGTGATGGGATGGGACAGGTGATGGGATGGGACAGGTGATGGGATGGGACAGGTGAGGACAGCTCCATCCCAGAGGTGTGAGGAAGAGCAGGGACCCTGTGGAGCAGCCCTGATGGGATGGGGGATTTTGGATTTTGGGATGTGTGACCCCTCCCTCTCTGCCCCCTCCAGAGGGAGAATCCTGTGGGAAAGGGACACAGGAGATGTGGGGCAGGGACAGGTGAAGACCAGGGACTGGAAACATCAGCAGGCCGAGGTTAATGAAGGGACCAACAAAATAAAACCGGAGCTGAATGCCAACACTGCCTGCAGGGCAATAAAGTGATGGGAAAACTGCTTGAACCATTTCGGATGTCAGGGAAGACCCAAATGTAATTTTGGTGAGGAAATGTAATCACATTCCAGCTTTTCTGCCCTGCCAGGGAGCGAGAGGCACACCCAGCTCAGCTCTTCCTGAAACAGGTGTGTGATGCTCACCTGTATTCACAGGTGTGTGATGCTCACCTGTATTCACAGGTAAGTGTGTGATGTATTCACAGCACTTGCAATAAATTATTTCTTTTTCTCCTCACAGCTTCTGGGGGCATTCCCAGTGGCTGGCCTGTTCACCAGGGCTCTTACATTGCTGCTGCAAAGAGGGAAGTGCCTTTTTCCTGCCTTTTATTTCATTTTATTTTATTTTATTTTTATTTTATTTTATTTTATTTTTATTTTATTTTATTTTATTTTATTTTATTTTATTTTATTTTTATTTTATTTTATTTTATTTTATTTTATTTTTTATTTTATTTTATTTTATGTTATTTTATTTTACTTTATTTTATTTCATTTTATTTTATTTCATTTTATTTATTTCTTTTTATTTTTATTTTATTTTATGTTATGTTATTTTATGTTATTTTATGTTATTTTATTTTATTTTATGTTATTTTATTTTACTTTATTTTATTTCATTTTCTTTTATTTCATTTTATTTTATTTCATTTCATTTCATTTTATTTTTTTTTTTTTTATTTTATTTTTTTCCTTTTTTTCCCCCTTCCCCTTTATTAGCATGTGCCATGGTGTGAGGGGAGGGACCCCTGCCGTGGGCAGCACTGGGTAAACACAGCCGAGGTGACAGTGACAGTGACAGTGACAGTCCCCATCACACGGTGGTAGCAATTCCAACAGCCACGTCAGTCAAAGCAAAAAGGGAGAATGTGGCAGTTTGCAAACAATAATGTCATAGTTTTGATCTGCTAATTTAAATATTTTTTTTTTTTTGTGGTGTTGTTGTGGGACAGAGCCAGGAGTAAGAGAGCGAGGCAGGCTGAAAATTTAAAAGGGTATAAAAACTTTATTGACTCTACCAAGAAAGAGAAGGAAAAGCAAATTTAGAATAAGATCTTTAGGCTACTCCTCTCTTCCGGTTTTCAACCTTTATAACAACAAAACAAACATACAAAAAACGACTTCAGTCAGTTCCTACCTTAAATAATCTTTTTTTCCAGTTCACTTCGGAGAGAGAAGTTTTGTTTTGTCAGGCTATAGGGACTTTTTTACAAGGAAGAGAAAAAAATCCCCCAGTCCCCTCGTGGTTTTATTTTCACGATTTGCATTTACCCGGGCAAAAAAACTTGTAAAGTTGTGAAGCTTTTCCCATTTTCACCGATTTTTAAAGCTGTGCTTATGGGCTAAGTTCAACTCATGGGGTGTTGTGGCTCAATGGCACAAAAGGAAAGACACTTTGAGGAATTAGGCAGGAAAAGAATTATTTTATTTACTTTATATGTCTATTTATAGAATTTAACAATGACTAGGGATTGCTTAGTGAGGATAATACTTTTTGATTTTATAACTTTCATTGACAGTTTATTTTTTTTCTCTTTTAAAGAGGAATGCAAAACATTCATTATTTACAAGAAATTACAAGAAAGAGTGTGAGAAACTGTAAAAACAATTAGAAGGCTGAAACACAAAAGCAACTTTTAAGAATGAACTGTTGGAAAGTAAAAGTTCTCTTCATCTCATTTTTTTTCTCTGTTCACGTTTCATCCTCAGAAAACTGAGATCCCTTTTTTTTTCCTTGGGGCAAAGATTTTTAACACAGGTGCTTTTGGTCAAATGACTTATCAAATGATTTATTAAATGATCTACGAAATGATTTATTAAATGATCTCTCATAGAGACAATTTGTCTCTGAGTTTCTTCTTCCCAAATAAAACCAGCCCAGCTCCTCTGCATGGTTTTGTCACGGGTGTGCTCATCCTGGAAAGGGTTGGGGGGAAATGCAAATTATTTTTGTGCAAGTGAGGAAACTGGGGTTTTGTTGGGTGTGGAGAAATTTCTTCTTTGGAAAAAATTCAAAGGATTTTTCAAATTCCAAGAAGAAGAAAGTTGGGTTTTTGTTTTGTTTTTTTTTTTTTTTTTTTCTTGAGATCGAGATAATCAAAGGTTTTGCTACAGGGCAGTCTTTACTAATCTATTAAAAAGAAGCAGAAGAAAGTAAAACAGGAGCAGTGAAGCAGAAACAAATCCCAAAACTCCACCAAGCAAAACCTGATTCTTTTCCACAGTAAAATTTTGGGGTGTTTGAAATGTATTGACATTTCCTAAAATCACCAACTTAATCCCTCCACACTGCAGTGGAAATATCAAACCTAAGAAATGTAGGAAATTAGGCTGAAGGTTTTTCTATTACCCTGAAATTTTGCCTTAGAGAAATGATAACACGAGATGGAATTTCCTTGGGAAAGAATTGAGTGAAAGGATGCTGAGGAATTTATTTTAGTTAAACTGACTGCAATGCTCAAAATGAATCCTGGAGTGGGACAGTGAAGAAACTCAAACTGGAATATTAATTTTGTTTCAAACTCATACTGGAATATTAATTTTGTTTCAAACTCGTACTGGAATATGAATTCTTTTTCCAATCATCTGAGGATCTCAGCCACTGTCTGGTTTCCAGAGGCTTTAGGGAGGCCTTGCCAATTCTTTTCCTTCCTGCTGGATTTGTCTGCAACTCTTCCAAGTTATATATAATATATAATATATAATTTCCTCTCTGTCCTGCTGGTCTGTGTCTGCTCTGGATTTCTCCCTCTCCCATCTCCCCCGAGTCCTGGGAGGCTGCAGGGTGTTGTTTCATTCCTTTTCCCAATTTTCTCGGCACAGAGCACCCATCAGAGCTAATCAGGAAAGGAAATTGTTGTAGGTTTGATTCGCCAATTTAAATATAGTAAATATAATTTAAATATAAAATATTTTGGACTCAATCTTCCCTGGGTGAAAACACGCTGAGGACTCACCTGTGCCTGGTGCCTTCAGGGAATGAAAGCTGTGATTATGGAGAGGAGTGTTGGCATTGTACAGGTGATGTTAAAAGCAGAAAGGGAGATCCGTGTGGGACTCTCCTCTTTGAAAATCCCAACCTTAAACTGAGTGTGCAGAATTTTATTGAGTGTAAGAACAAGTAATCTCTGTCTGTAAGGAATAATCTCTGTCTGTAAGGAATAATTCCTATCTGTAAGGAACAATAATCCTTATCTGTAAGGAATAATAATTCATATTTGGAAGGAATAATCTCTATCTGTAAGGAGTAATATCTGTAAGGAATAATAATTCCTATCTGTAAGGAATAATAATTCATATTTGGAAGGAATAATCTCTATCTGTGAGGAATAATTCTTATCTGTGAGGAATAATTCCTATCTGTAAGGAATAATCTCTGTGAGGAATAATTCCTATCTGTGAGGAATAATTCCTATCTGTAAGGAATAATCTCTATCTGTTAGGAATAATTCTTATCTGTAGGGAATAATCTCTATCTGTAAGGAATAATAATTCCTATCTGTAAGAATAAGTAATCTCTAAGGAAAAATCTCTATCTGTAAGGAATAATTCTTATCTGTAAGGAATAATCTCTGGAGGAATAATTCCTATCTGTGAGGAATAATTCCTATCTGTAAGGAATAATCCCTCTCTGTAAGGAATAATAATTCCTATCTGTCAGGAATAATTCTTGTCTGTGAGGAATAATAATCCCTCTCTGTCAGGAATAATCCCTCTCTGTAAGGAATAATAATTCCTGTAAGGAATAATTCTTATCTGTGAGGAATAATCCCTCTCTGTAAGGAATAATAATTCCTATCTGTCAGGAATAATTCTTATCTGTGAGGAATAATAATCCCTCTCTGTGAGGAATAATCCCTCTCTGTACCCCATTGCCAATCCTCAGCCTGCAGGCACCAGGGCACAGTAAAATGCTGATTTTTAGCAGTATCACCTCTCGGATTTGTTGTCCTCCATCTCCAGTGGCAGGGCACAGCCCCACTGATTCCAGCCCCCGGGAGTTGCAGAGCTCTTACCCCGAAGGTGTGCAGCCCGAGGAGGACGCTGCCTGTTTTCTCAAGGACAAGGTGAGCTCACCCCACACCTGTCCTCCCTCTATCGCCTCTGTGTGCAGCGAAAACAGAAACACCATTTCCCACCGTTTTATTAACCGGCTTTCCTCCTTTTCCTGGGAAAATCCCTTTTTTTTTTTCCCCTCCACTTTTGTGTGAGCCCGTGTGGGGTAGCCGTGTGTTTATGTGTGTGTGTGTGCGTGCGTTTAGGAGGTTTAAAAAAAAAAAAAAATTTTTTTTTTTTTCCTCGCTGTCAGCAAGTGATGTTACAAAGCTGCTGTGACAAGGCTGGTTGTATATTTACAGTTGGTGAGAGCGAAGGCTTCATCAATCTTCACGCTTTGAAAGGGACAGGCTCGCTCCCATGAGCACCTGCTTGGGGAGAACAGCTGAACTGTGACTTTCCAGGGAGCTGGCTGTAAATTTTAGCCATTCCCCCTCCAGCCCACGCACGCTTTGAGCTCTTTAACCTTCCCAGGGCTGGCAGGAGTCCCAGCAATCAGTTCAGTGCAAAGGCTGGGGTTCTTTTTAATTAACCTTTTGTTTCCCGCTGCAGGTGTTTCAAAGTTTTCTTCGTGGTAAAAAGGAAAAGAAGAGGGAGGGGGGAAAATATTGTTTGAGGAGGTGCATCCAGGTTTTTTTTTTTTTTTTTTCATGCTTGGTGATCAAAGGGGATCAGCCTTACTCGTGTTTCCCCCTCCACATTCGCCTCTTGGATGGGAAAGCCTTTGGGCTCCTGCAGAAAATACTCCTGCACTGGAAAAAAAGGGAAATATTTGATCAATAGAATTATTAGTAGGACAAGGGCCTGTGGTATCACTGAGAAAATTCATGTGTGGGAATTTATCACAAGGGGAAAAAAAAAATGCATTCAAGCCCCACTTAAAACAATAAAGCATATCTTTGAGGGAAAGTTTCAGACTTTCCTGTGTAAAGGAATAATGGTTTCTATAATTTAATAGGTGGTAAATTTGGTGAGGAGTGCCAGCAAATCCATTTCACATAATGATATTTTATCTCCCTGGGTATGGTCATTTTCATGAATGTCTTTTTATTGGTTCCCTTGTCCCACACAAGTGTCCAAGGTGGTTCTGCTCATCCTCAAACACCCAGCACAGACAGAGGCAGGGATGGCTGCAGAAAACGATTAATAATGGTGACACAAAAAATGGGCAGGAACTGTGTGACAGTTAAATGTGCTCCCTATAAATAAAGAACATTTCTATTTGACCCTCAGGGCTGTGGCTTTTCAGCACTTACTTTTGTAGGAGTTAAGGTGGTCACAGCTATTAAAAACCAGAGAGAAGCTGCAAGGAAATTCAGGTGAGGATAACGGTGGGGGGGAAAAAAAAAAAAAAAAAAGGAGGGTTTCCAAAGATTTCACTGAAAGTTGCACCTAGAAAAAAAAATCCGAAATAGCCCTTGGTGAGAGATTTTATTTACATAGGCCAGGGCAATTTGCTTCTTGGAAAAAGGAGTGATTTATTCTGTTGGTATCTAATTGCAAATTCACAGAGGCAAAGCTTTTTCTCATGCAGCTCTGCTGAGATGGACGGGAGCATTAGTTACAAAGGTTCACAGATTTTTAGAACCCTCGCAGTGTACATTAAATATCAACTAAAATTCACAGTTATGGTTCCATTCTGGCTGGTTCTTTATGCTGACTAGAGGTAGCAAGCCACAATCTGTGACTGCTATCACACAAAATAAACTGAATTTCAGGAAAGGGGAGCTGAGAAATTTTTCTTGAGGGGAAAAAGAAGCAGCAAATTGGGAGAAAATCAGAATAAAATGGGAGGGGAAATATACAAGAGTAGATTTCCAAGAGGTAACAGATGGTATTGCATACATGATATATCCACTGGCTATAAATGCACTGTGGCTGCCCCATCCCTGCAAGTGTCCAGGGCCAGGTTGGAGCACCCTGGGCTAGTGGGAGATGTCCCTACCATGGAGGGGTGGGATGAGATGGGCTTTAAAATCCCTTCCAGCCCAAATAATTCTGTGATTTTGTGTTTCACAGTCAGCACAAGGTCTTTGCTGCCTCCCCTCTGACGTGCCACACGTGCATGGAGCCAAAACTGTCTGGATTTTGCTTTTGAATTCTCCTCCCAGAATTGATCTGGATTGATTTGAATTGATCTTTATTTGATTTGAATTGATCTTCCAGGGGGATCTGCAGACCTGGCTGCCAGGAGGAAGGAGGGTGTGCCAACATGTGGTCCTGGAAATGCAGGTTCAGAATGAAGCAAGGAGCAAAAAGAAGTGACAAGATGAGCCATCATGGGAAATGAAGGGAAAACTGTGGAAATGGTTATAATAAATAATGAGAAATGTAGCATGGGCCAAAGGAATAATAGATCAGCAGTGGGAAGACTCTAAAAGCTGCTGAGAGTTATTGATAGACATTGTGTAAGGAAAAGAACATAAAAAAAGAAACCCCTGACAGTTTTTCCTTCGTTGTTCACCAAGGCAGGTGGCAGGGCAGATGCCAAGGTGAAAGATAAATATCCTTTTGCATAAAGAAGAAATATTGAAGGGAACTGGGCAGAGGTGACAGAGAAATTAAGAGTGTTAAAAGATCCTGAAAGCATGTGGTCCATGTCAAAACCCCCTCAGGATTTTGAGCCAAGTCAGCAAAATGCATGAAAAATCTGTGGAGGGAAATGAGAACCTCTTGGAAGAGTAGCAAGGGAGAAATCCTACAAGTGTCAGGTCCAAGGAAGCTCTCCAGAAAGGAAAGGTGGTGGCTCAGAAAAAGGTGCCTTGCATGGCCAGGAGGCCAAAGTGTATTTTAATCTGGGGTTGCACTGGAGAAATAGTTAAGAGAAGTTATGAGTTTAATTAAGGAAAACCATCAAGGATTTTAAAAAATTGGGATCTGTGCCAATAAAGGGAGAGCAAAACTGACAGCAGCTTTCTGAGGAATTAATGCAAATCACAGGCCAGGGAAAAGCCAAAAGATATAACTTCTGCTGTGGCAGGAAAGGTTGGATATAACACAGTGGAAAAGTGTAATCTGGAGAAAAAGTGATGAGTGAGGGACATGGAAGTGGCTGATGGGTTCTTGCCACTGAGATACTCGTGAGGAAGCACTGGCTTGTGCTTGGAGAAAGTGTGATGGCAGAGAACTTGATGATAAAATAATAATTGAGGTGAATTTAACTGAAGGAAGCACAGGGGTGAGAGGAAGGGAACAAATGCCACAAGGGTTTGAGGGTGCCTGGCTTGGGTGGGGAAGCAGCGAGCAAAAATTCAACCCAAACACCTCTTGGCCAAGTTTTTGTGTTTCCATGAGAGATTTCTGACACACCCTGAAGGAAATAAAACTCCAAGCATTGCTGAAGGAGGTAAGTGCTCGTTGAGGAGCCACCACCAGATGTGGTGAGTTGGACTTTGCAGAGTGGGGAGGGAAAGTGGGAAAGGTGGAGGAGCCGTGGGGAAAGGTGAGAAGGTGATGAGTTCGTGGGGAAGGTGGAGAAGTGGAAGGTCTGTGGTGAGGGTGGGAAGCCCATGGGTCTGTGGGAAAAGTGGGAAGGGAAAAGTGTGTGGGGATGGGGATGGATCTGTGGGGAAGGTGAAAGTGGGAAAGAGGATCTGTGGCCATGGTGAAGGTGGGAAAGCAGAGGGTCTGTGGGGATTGTGAAGGTGGGAAAGTGGATGGTCTGTGGGGATGGGGATGGGTCTGTGGGGATGGGGATGGGTCTGTGGGGATGGGGATGGGTCTGTGGGGAGGGGGATGGGTCTGTGGGGATGGGGATGAGTCTGTGGGGATGGCAGGAAGGCAGGAGAGGGTTGGCTCTGTGGGAAGAGGGAAGGTGACGGGTCCCTGAGCTCTCCATCCTCTGAGCCCTCCATCCTCCACCCCCTAAACCCTCCATCCTCCATCCCCTG
Organism: Acridotheres tristis; assembly: GCA_037013685.1. Classification (NCBI taxonomy): domain Eukaryota; kingdom Metazoa; phylum Chordata; class Aves; order Passeriformes; family Sturnidae; genus Acridotheres; species Acridotheres tristis. The sequence goes on from CM072906.1 coordinate 9,394,941, forward strand.
AGCCCTCCATCCTCCATCCTCTGAGCCCTCCATCCTCCATCCCCTGAGCCCTCCATCCTCCATCCCCTGAGCCCTCCATCCTCCATTCCCTGAGCCCTCCATCCTCCATTCCCTGAGCCCTCCATCCTCCATCCCCTGAGCCCTCCATCCTCCATCCTCTGAGCCCTCCATCCTCCATCCCCTGAGCCCTCCATCCTCCATCCCCTGAGCCCTCCATCCTCCATTCCCTGAGCCCTCCATCCTCCATTCCCTGAGCCCTCCATCCTCCATCCTCTGAGCCCTCCATCCTCCATTCCCTGAGCCCTCCATCCTCCATCCTCTGAGCCCTCCATCCTCCATCCCCTGAACCCTCCATCCTCCATTCCCTGAGCCCTCCATCCTCCATTCCCTGAGCCCTCCATCCTCCATCCCCTGAACCCTCCATCCTCCATCCTCTGAGCTCTCCATTCCCTGAGCCCTCCATCCTCCATCCTCTGAGCCCTCCATCCTCCATTCCCTGAGCCCTCCATCCTCCATCCTCTGAGCCCTCCATCCTCCATCCTCTGAGCCCTCCATCCTCCATCCCCTGAGCCCTCCATCCTCCATTCCCTGAGCCCTCCATCCTCCATCCCCTGAACCCTCCATCCTCCATCCCCTCAGCCGAAATGGTCTCTGGCCGCCGCTAGAGGCTGCTCCACACCTCATTAAATAAACACAAGCAGCAATTAACGCACCAGATCCCGAGCGGGAAGGCTTCGACCTCTCTGTGCCCGCACGCCAGGAGGATGCGGGACATCAGCAGGATCTGATCCCCGCCGTGGGTTTGTGATGTACAGCGGGAATTCTGCTCAGCAATCCCCGCTGCCTCTGCCAGGCAGGGTCCTGCAATAAACTCACCCCCACAGGTGCCCCTTGCCCACTCACCGGGAGCTTTGCAGAGGTTTTATTTGAGAGGTGAGTTCCTTTGTCTGGCAGGGACAGCCACGTGTGGTGTTGGTCGGGCAGCACCCCAAAAATTAATTTCTTTTTGGAAAAAAACTCCAGCAAACAGCTCAGGGGTGAGACACACTCAGGCAGCAGCACCAGTGCCACACTCCCCGTGCCAGGCTCAACACCATCAGTGCTGGATGTTCCTGTGACTTGCACCAAAAATTATCTATTCTTATTCTCATTCTCATTCTTATTCTTATTCTTATTCTTATTCTTATTCTTATTCTTATTCTTATTCTTATTCTTACTCTTACTCTTACTCTTACTCTTACTCTTACTCTTACTCTTATTCTTATTCTTATTCTTATTCTTATTCTTATTCTTATTCTTATTCTTATTCTTATTCTTACTCTTATTCTTATTCTTACTCTTACTCTTACTCTTATTCTTACTCTTACTCTTACTCTTACTCTTACTCTTACTCTTATTCTTATTCTTAATTATTATTAATTGTTCTTAATCTCAGTGCTCACCAAACAATGCCCATCTTCACCCAGGCGTGCTGCTGTCCTTGTCTGCCTGGCACCTCGGGCAGGATGTTTTACAGGCTCTGCATCTGCACTGAGTAAATATCAGCATTTTCACCTCCCACCTTCCTCCTCTCCCCAAAACTCAGGCTCTATTTCCGTCCCCCCCCCCCCCGCCTTCTTTTGCCACCAACTTCATCTTATTAGTTTGCAAAATCATAGTTTTGCTGTAAACCTGGAATTCTGATCTGAGGAGAGCCCCTAGCAGCAGCACTCATATTTTAATTTTGTATTTTTCACCAGTGATGTTGGTCCAGAGTTGGCTTTATTATTACTACTATTTTTTAAAAAACCACTGCTCTGGAAGGATAAAGCTGGAAAGCCCCATCTGCTTCCTGGAACAGCCAGTCTCTGTCTGTCAGTGTCTGTCATGCCCTGTACACTATGATTTAAAAACAGCTACAGCAAAGCACAGACCAGGCTACAGAAGGGATTTCTCTCACTCGAATTCCCATATTCAGGGGCACACAGTATTTCTTGTTCAGTCCCTGTGCATGGGAAGGCTAAACCAGAAATAAACACCAAAGAAGTGATGCTATCCTCCCTTTGCACCCTGGGTTTTTTTTTGGAGTGGTCCTCAGCAGGTCCAATGCTTGAGGTCCCTTTCCAAGTCAGGATATTGTGGAATATTCCCCTTGTCTTCCTTTTCTCTTGTCTGGAAAACCCTCCTGTAGCATTTACTGCTTTTATGGCTTTTTATGGGACGTGCAACTCTGGCATTTCATTGCTGCTCCATAATCAATGTTAATTCTCCTTTTATGATTTTAAAAATCTACAAGCCCTACTCTTCCAACCTCTGTAAAATGCCACCAGTGTGTCTTGGGATGATCCTGTTTTGTTTACAGATCCCTTGCTATTGTAAGTCCCTGTGTTTTGATGGTACAGTTACCAGAAAATGGATTAAAAATTAAACGAACATATTGCTTTGTTTATTTGTTTTTAATGAAAGCTGTTTTGCAATTAGCTCTTTATTTGATCAAAGATTGCCTCTGAGTTAACTGTGTGGTTTTGCCCAGTCTGTGATTCTTTCTCTGAGATAACTGGGTCAAGTTTTGTTTGTGTTGTGACCCACATAAATTTCATGGTAAACCACACTTGGTTTTCTTTCCTTGGACCAGAGCAGCACATGGAGATGTGCCTGTAAATGAAATTAAAAGCACAATTGTTGTGCAGAGTTATTTGATGTCAGCACATCTCACTTCCACGAGAATTTTCATCCCCTGCTCTAGCTGCCATTCCCCTTTGGGTTAGGTGCTGGATGAACATTGCAGGCTTTGCTAGAGGCAAAATGCTGCCCACAAATCGTGTGTGCTGCTTGTTGATATCCCAAACGATGTGTGTGTGTGCTGGACAATCTCTGCTTTGGGCTTTCTCAGTCTGGAAACTCTTAAACCCATTTTTAAAATGCTGTTCCACCTTGTTTTGCAGTGCTGTGCCAGCCTTCAGACTGCTCCTCTTCCAGCCTTCTCCATCTCCATTTCCATGGTGGAAATCCTCCCTGCACAGCTTTGGAAAGGTGAGAGCAGCTCCTGAGGCTTGGCTGATCCCAGCTCTGCCCCAAACACTCATCACCACCAGAGCTCACTGCAAGCCCTGCCCTGGGTGCTGTCCTGGTGTGGCCATTGTCACCAGGGTCACTGTCCAGTGCTAATTCATTCAGAATTATCTTTCCCAGCAGCTCTGCAGATAAAACCACAGCCTGGCCATCCCTGCCAGGAGAGCTTGGCTCTCTGTTGGGATGGGCAGATGTCACTGTAAGGCCGGGGAGTGGCAAAGAAACGCAGCAACACAGATTTTCTTGAGAGCAGAAGAAATTTATTGCAAAACTAGACACATTTATGTAGACTGCCTTGCTGAACTGAAGGATAGAATAAGCTCGTTGGTCCAAGGAAGGCAACACCTCTTGTAAACAAGATTTTACCAAAACATCACATTCCTCAGGCACTCCTGTCCACAACACCAGGTGCTAAACTTTGTGATTAATTCTTTCCCTTCTGTTTTCCTTTGAGCAGCTTGGGACAATCAGACTGCTGCTTTTCCCCGGCTCTCACCAGCACCCACAGACAGAGGCACAGATAAATGGTGCAGAGCTTTGGAGAGCTGTGCCAGGCAGAGATGAATCTGGCCCTGAGTGCCTCCCTGGGATGTTCCTTTGGTAATTCCTGTAGATTTTGTGCCCTGAGAGCCCTCTGGGATGTTCCTTTGGTAATTCCTGCAGATTTTGTGCCCTGAGTGCCTCCCTGGGATGTTCCTTTGGCAATTCCTCTAGATTTTGTGCCCTGAGTGTCTCTCTAGAATGGTCCTTTGGCAATTCCTGCAGGATTTGTGCCCAGTGTCTCTCTGGGATATTCTTTTAGCAATTCCTGCAGGTTTTGTGCCCAGTGTCTCGCTGGGATGTTCCTTGGGCAATTTCTGCAGGTTTTGTGCCCTGAGTGTCTCCCTGGAATGTTCCTTTGGTAATTCCTGAAGGTTTTGTGCCCTGAGTGCTTCTCTAGAATGTTTCTTTGGTAATTCCTGCAGGTTTTGTGCCCAGTGTCTCTCTAGGATGTTCCTTTGGTAATTCCTGCAGGTTTTGTGGCCTGAGTGCTTCTCTGGGATATTCTTTTAGCAATTCCTGCAGGTTTTGTGTCCTGAGTGCCTCTCTGGGATGTTTCTTTGGCAATTCCTGAAGGTTTTGTGCCCTGAGTGTCTCTCTAGAATGTTTCTTTGGCAATTCCTGCATGTTTTGTGCCCAGTCCTTCCTGCAGTGCCTTTTTTTTTGGTGTCCCTCTCCCCGCTCTGCATTTTTGCACGGACAAAGTCTGGCTTTGCATCCCTGCCTTGGGGGCCAGCCCCTAGAACGCGTCCCCGGCCGGCGTTCCGTGCTGCTCCGTGTGAGTGACGGGCTGTGGCGATGGGGATGCGTTCCCTGGGATCTGGAATGGATTGTTTGATTTCCCGGGAAGCCCCAGGCTCGTGCGTTCCCCTTTTCACACACACAAACACAAACCCCCCCCCCACTGCCTGCGCTCGCACAGACACAAATTGCTTATACACATGTAAGCAAATATCTCCTCAAATCATCTCTTATCGCCAAGTGGGGTGTGGTGCTCGTTGTTCAAGGGGCTGAGGTTGCCTTTCAATCTGCCAGGGCCAGCCTGACACCAAAAATAAACAGCATAAGCCTGGAACGGTTGTCACAAGGGGCAGAGAGAACTTGTCAGGCAGGAGTGTGTGAGCCGGCAGGATGATAATGTGGCATGACACTTCTGAAATGAGACACCGGTTGCCATGGTGAGGAGTCAGGAGGGACTATCTCTCCAGAGGCTGAAATAAAACATGCTTTAAATGATGTTTGATTAGAATTTAGATCATGTAACTGAGTGGCTGGACCCTTTTTTTTTTTTTTTTCCTTTTTTTTTTTTTTTTTCTTTCCCCTCTCCCTTTACTTGTTGTCGTCTGTGGCTGCTGGCAGAGTTCACTTTGGGAAGAAAGGGCTGGGGGTCCGGAGCAGCCCCAGCTCTCACCCCCCTCACTCCACCACTTCCAGCGTGCTGAGAGGTTCCTTAGTTCCATGCCCAGTCAATTATGCTCCTTGCTAACTCTGCTTGCATTTTCCACTTGAGTCCATCATAGTTTAAACCAGTTAAAAATGATTCCCTCTGTTCTGAAAAACAGTTAATCAATAACACCCTGAGAATATTTCTTGCCTCCGTTTTCTTCCCCTGACCAGTCTACTCAGGGTATCCCTCACCTTGTTAATACACATCAAAAATGCAGCCCAGGAAGGATTATACACAATATCCTTCTTGCACTTTTCCTATTAAAGGTGCTGTGAATGTGTGCATATGTCACAGTCTGACTGGAAAAAGGAACCTGAAGCACGAGGGGCTGAGGGAATAATGCAAAACAATTGTCCTTGTGGTCTTGTAGATGGAGTAGGATGTTTAAAAGTAATTTTGGCTTTGTTTGCAGTTTGAATGCAGCACGAAACCAAATGTATTTTTCATGTGTCTCCCAGCAGAAATGGACAGTGAAATGGCTGGTCCTGGGGTACAAAGCTTTGTCACTGTGGTGCTTTTGGCTTTATCACGATCTTGAAGTGGGTATCCAATGTTAAATCTGCTGGAACAATAGACAGCCAATTCCAGTGTCTGCATGAGGACAAAAATCCCCATCAAAGAAGGACAAATGCATGAAGTTCTGCTAATTCTGAGATCACCTGAGGGCAAGTTCAGCTGATGCACACACAGCACCGGGGCTTAGCCAGGTGTCACCTGCAGCCGGTTGTGAGTTAAAGGAAGCTGCTAAAATACAAGGGATATTTTCTGTGTGGGTGCTGGAGTGAGCTGGGTTTGGTGTGGCATTGTTGGGTGCACCTTGGAGGAGTCAATGCAGAGCAGGTGACATTGGCAATTTTGGACTGAGAGGCTGCAAGTCAAGAGTGGAGACCCCAGTGCAGCCTGCACGGCTTGGGGACACTTTGTATAGTGACAAAATTGCCAATGGCAGTGAGGACCTGGACACACACACACACACATTCCAGATGAGCCTCCCCTTCACCAGCACCTTTCAATCGTGCCCATTTGCTTTGGTATTGAAACAGTTACACCAGGCCACTGAACATGGGATTACGTTTTTCTCGCCTATTAAAATCCCTCTAGGAGCCCGTGCTGATTAGAGATCCTATTGTGTGTATTTAGGGGGGAAAAAAAAGGCTCTGTGGTGGCTATGCCTGAGACAGAGTGTGCTCCAGGAGCCAGAGGATGCCCTGTAATTTATGAGAGACAAAGAGGTACATTAGATATTGTTAGAATACATAATAATCCCCGGGCAATAATTTATTTGGCTTGCAAGGTTAGGATCTCCATAATTCTTGGTTGCACTCTAATGAAGACTGCTGATGCTGATTATATATTTTTGTGTACATTAGAGGTACCTGTGAATATATAGACACTGTTCTTGCCTCCTGCTCCCTCCCTACTCACAGAGCTGCCAGTGGGATTATATTGTGTGGTCCATTTGTCTGAATAGTCCAGGCAAGAGCATCAGCTCTATTGGCTTCTTGTCAGTGGTTCTCTGTAACTTTGGGCCCTGAAATCATCCCCTGCAGATTTCACCTGCATTTCTCACACTGTAAGGACACCCCTGGCTCCAGGGTGACACAAACATCATCAGGAATTCAGGGGGTTCAGAGGGACTTGCTGTCCCTCTGCAGGTACACTCCAACCAGACTGGAAATTTCAAACTGGGAACTCAGACCTGATTGATTTGTTGGTGGGATTGGGGTGGGGTGCTCTTGACCGAGAGAAAAGAGTGGAGGAAATGGAAAATTCAAAACTTTCCTTCCCCCCAGAACTCAGTGACTTTTCACGAAAATTTTGCTCTGAAATCAGCTCATGATTCCACCTGTAAGGTCATTTCCAAGTGATTTATTACCACCTGACAGCCCACTCCGGGATTTTTGGTGACACTACACGGCTCTTTTGAGCTTCATGTTCAAATTTAATGGTGGTCACTGCAGCCAGATGGATGAAAAATACCCATTTCTTCACCACACTTTCTTGTATTGGCCTCAGGGATTAGGAAAGTAGGTCTTTTATTTAGTTACACTGTCAGCAGCAATTTGTATGTGAGTTCAATTGCTTGGTTTGGAGTTCAACTATTCCAGTCTGAATACAGCTGTGTGGGCTCATAAAGCATCCTGAAATCCCCACATCTGCCCTGGGAACTCTGGTGGTCACTGCTGGGTGTAAACACAGAGGGTGAGATGGAAGGAAAGCCAGGGAAGAACAGAAAAGAAAAAAAATCCGTTTTGATGGAACAACAGGGAGAACTGGGAATTCATGGGTGAGAACCTTGCTGAGGCATCCTCCTTAAGGATCATGGTAAGGAAGGGGTTAAAACTGCTTCACTATAGAGGTTTTTGTGCATATTAATTAGGCACTGCTCTAGTTTATCACTGCAGTGCACTTTGTACAGCAGTTTTAAAAATGCTCTGAGTAATATTTGCTATGCTTCCTGCAATAATCTGCCAAATAATTTAGGTTATCCATGGCATGGAATTGACTTAACACTGTGGTAGAAATTAGCCCTGAAGTGCTGGAAGATCCCAGATAAGAGCACGGGCCTATCATGATTTTATACAATATTTTTTTTGTGCAATGGTTCTTCTGGTTTTGAAGGCAGTCAGCATTTTGATCGTGGAGATCATCTCTGATCCTCACCACCAGAAAAGAGCCATTGGAAAAGCCACTCTGGGCAAGGCTCCAGTATGAAACAGCACAGGTTAATTAATTTATTTATTAAACAGTTTAATATTATAGCAGAGCTGTGTCTGTGCCCTGGAGCCAGGCAAGGTCACTCACCACAGCAGTGGCACTAAAAAAACCTAAAAGTTGTTTTTATTTTTTTCCCCCCTTCCTGATTTCCAGGTGCTGCAGGACACTGTGGCTTCTGTTCAATCCACCTCGGGATCTCCATCTCCTGTTTCAATATTCCATTCCATTAATTCCAGCTTTCTGATTTTAGTGATTCTGCAAACGTTGGTGGTGTGTCTCCTGGAGGCTGCCTGGTTTTTGCATGTGGCTGGCTGGAATTCACCCTTCCTGCTGAAGCTCAGAGCACCTAATCAGCTTGTGTGGCACAGGGTTCCACAGGATAATTAGGAATGAGCAGAGAAACAGCGATCTGGAAATTATCATACACCTTCTTGAAGGACTTTCTGTGGAAGGAGATTTTTTTTTTATTATTAACACAGCATTAAAATCTACGAGATTCTTCCACAGGGAATTTCCCAAGTTTTCTTTTTCCACACTCTTGTCTTCCTTTCCTTTGGTCAAAGCACACACCATAACATTTGCATGTGCTGTTGCAGCACACAGCTCTTCTGATCCCACATCAGGTGTCAAATCTTTAATATGATTTCCTACATGTTTGACTAATCAATGCAGAACATCATCACGAAAGATAATTTTACCCTCTGGCACTTCAGGGACGGGATAATGAGGCCTGGTGTTTTCCATTTTTTATTCTTCCACAAGAATCTACATTTTTTTTTTAGTCCCAGCTAATTGATTTAAGTTCATGGAGGAAGGTTTTTTTTTCCCCTTTTGCTTCCAGTATCTTGGATATTAATGGATTCTAGTGAGCTAGCAGAGCTGTGTGATCAGTGTGTTTGGAGATTCAATACACTGCCATCCTGACCTTTCAGAAGCCAAGGGGAAAACATCAGGCCCAGCATGCTGATCCCACAAGAACACTGAAATCTCAGGCAGCTTGGAGCTGCTGGAGCTGCCTGGAGAGAGGGGATTTCTCCAGGAAGGGAGTTTGCTCTGCAATTGTTTGCCAAACTGCAGGGGAGTTTCTGTCACAGTGCAGTCAGGAGTGGGGGATTTAAGGCAGAGAGGTGGAAACAGATTTTCTGGAGAGCCTGGGCAGGTGGAAATAGAGATTTTCAGGAGAGCTGGGGCACCCAGACATTGCTCTGGAGAGCCTGGGCAGGTGGAAAGAGATTTTCTGGAGAGCCTGGGCAGGGAGAACCAGACTTTCAGAAATGCTGAGGCACCCAGACATTGCTCTGGGGAGCCTGGACAGGTGGAACCAGATTTTCAGGAGAGCTGGGGCAACCAGGCTTTGCTCTGGGGAGCCTGGGAAGGTGGAATCAGATTTTCAGGAGAGCTGGGGCATTGCTCTGGAGAGCCTGGGCAGGTGGAAATAGAGATTTTCAGAATAGCTGGGGTACCCAGACATTGCTCTAGAAAGTCTGGGAAGGTGGAAACAGAGACTTTGAGAAGAGCTGGGACCCCAGACATTGCTCTGGAGAGCCTGGGCAGGTGGAATCAGATTTTCAGGAGAGCTGGGGCATTGCTCTGGAGAGCCTGGGCAGGTGGAAATAGAGATTTTCAGAAATGCTGGGGTACCTAAACATTGCTCTGGAGAGCCTGGGCAGGTGGAACCAGATTTTCAGGAGAGCTGGGGCATCCAGGCATTGCTCTGGAGAGCCTGGGAAGGTGGAAAGAGATTTTCTAGAGAGCCTGGGCAGGGAGAACCAGACTTTCAGAAATACTGAGGCACCCAGACATTGCTCTGGAGAGCTGGGCAGGTGGAAATAGAGATTTTCAGAAATGCTGGGGTACCCAGACATTGCTCTGGAGAACCTGGGCAGGTGGAAATGGAGATTTTCAGAATAGCTGGGGTACCCAGACATTGCTCTGGAGAACCTGGGCAGGGAGCCTGGCATGGCAGGATAAGGGATAGGATAAGGGTAAGGAGTCATTATCCCTTTGCTTTCAGCAGGCTGTGAAAGCTTTTTGGCAAAAAGCTGGTCAGGGTCCACACTGATCATCTGTGGAGCTGAAGGAATGGGACAAAGCCCCCTCCAGCAGGAGCATTCATCTCAGCAAAAATATTTCTTACTCCAAGTATCCTTCCCCGAGACAATGGGAGCTGGTTTGTTTTCTGCTATGACTGATCAAACATTTCCCAGCCACTGATGTTGCCCCTGTTGGCCATGAATCCACTAAATCCACTGGATGAGACCCAAAAAGGAGCATAAGCCTGCTGCACCATGTACCTGAGGCTCTAAAAAGTGTGAGCTAGATGTGTTTTTATGAATAATCCATATATTTCTTCAGTATTTTGCTACCATTATCTAGAGTTATTCTTGTATTATTATTTTTTTTTTTAGGGATGGCAGCAGCTTATGACAGATTTGTTTAGGGTTAGCCCTACACATAAATTAAGCAGCAGATAAAATTTAATTTTTCTTATAAGAAAAGCCTATAGCTCCTTAAATTGCTCGTTTAACATCACTGAAAAGTAATACTCCACTTTAGAATGGACATGGTATTAACTTTAAAAGGCCTATTTAAAGTGACGGTTGTCAGTGAGTGAAAGCCAGATATGGTAATTTGGAGTTACAAATCAGAGTGAGGAAACCGGAGAATGGACAACCTTGTTAACACAAGCACGACGGAGGAAGCACCGGGGTCAGAGTGCCAGCACGGAGAGGAATAAAGACACAGCACCAAAAATATGTCCTGTAATTAGGGCAGCTGTAAGAGTCAAGGTTGAAGATTCTTCACCGTGACATGTCTGATATAGAAAAAGTGATAGCCAAGAGTAATCACTTCCAGGCACCGAGCCTTAAAGGAGCAGCTCTGGGCTGCCCTGGCTGGGGCACAGCCCGGGGGACAAAGGACAAAGGGGGCACAGGGTGACTCTGAGCAGTGGGAGTGGAAAAGGGGGTAAGGGAGGAGCTGGGAATTTCAAGGGTCAGCACTCAAAGGAACCAAAAATGGGGGGGAAAAAAAAGGAAAGGAAAAAAAAATTGCTCACCGGGCAGAGAGGTTTCTGATCGTGGTGTGGAACGGGGGTGGCTCAGGGAGTGGATGGGGGTGTCGTGGTGGGGAGGGAGCTCTGGGCTCAGAGCCCGGTGGATGGGCACTAAATTCCTCCGGGAGGGGGCACCGGGGGAGGAAGGTGACAGGAGGACAGGTGTGTCTGTGAATGCACGGGCTCAGGTGGGCTGGGGAAGGGACACTTTGGTGGGGACATCACCAGAGTCGCTCGGCGGGCACAGAAATGCCCCAGTGGGAGCAGGCAGGGACACAAATCCCTTGGATGGGCAGCAGGACGGGGGGTGCAGGGCTGCTCCCTCCACCTCTGCCTGCCCAGGGCTGGGAAATGAGGGAGGAGAGGGGAACACACAGGGCCAGGCTCTGCGGGACAGCTGTGCACACACACATTGACAGAGCCGGGAATTCCAGCTTGGGAATTCTCTCCAGGCCTGGATTTCTCCTGACTCTCAGCTCCATTCCCAGGCTGCCAAGCTGACTGCAGCTTCAGTTAGGGAGGAGTGTCCCAGGGTGACAACACGGTGACAAACAGAGTGGAATTCATCACCAACATTAACCCCTGGTGTCTTTGCCGTGGGACACATCCTGAGGTGCTGTGCCAGGGATGTTTTTCCCAATTGTCCAACGAGCTCCTGTCCTGTCCTGGCTGCACTAACACACTTTAAATCCGGGCTGTCCATACAATAAATTGGCCTTTTTTCCCAAAGAGCTCCGTGTGTGCTGCTGTCCTTTCTCTCTCTTTGCAGCACAGTGACCACAATCTGCCCCCCAGAGTTTTAGGCAGTGGGACAAGAGCTGGAGCCGGCGTGCAGCACATCCACATTTCCTGTGGGAATGTTCATGGACACGGGGTGTCACATTTCTGAATAACCCGTATGTTTAGATGGGTTATATAAATAAATTAATGAATAAAAAAAATTTATATATATATATATAATATATAATATGTTATATATATATTGCTATAATAATCATATAAAAAGATGCAATATAATATAATATAATATAATATAATATAATATAATATAATATAATATAATATAATATAATATAATATAATATAATATTATATTATATTATATTATATTATATTATATTATATTATATTATATTATATTATATTATATTATATTATATTATATTATATATTATCTATATTAATATATAATATATGTAAAATATATAATATTACGTAATATATAATATATATGAATAGATATAATATATAAAAATAGATATATAAATATAAATATATAAATAAATATATAGATATAAATATATAAATAAATATATATAGATATGTATAAAACAAATAAATAAATGTCTAAAATAAATACATTATCTATCTATCTGTCTATCTATCTATCTGTCTATCTATCTATCCATCTGTATTTTAAAACCACCTCCTGGCACCTCTCCTAGCCTGGATCCTCCCTCACAGTATTTAAAGGCTGGTAAGTAACAAGAAGAGCCCTTAAGAGAAGGACTCTGACCTTGCTTTAGGCTGCTGCCTCCCACTTTTCTGCTCACCTGACATCCCCTTTTCCCTGCCAGCTCCTGGAGCCAACCCTTTCTCCAAGGGCAGGAGGATCAGCCCGTCCCTGTGGAAGTTTCCAGAATCCTCCCTTTGATTTGCAGCGTGCTCACCACAGGCTTTCAGAGGCTGAAGGCAAGAAGAGCATTTCCTGCAACGCAAAAATAAAAATCCTGCAGCAGCCTCGCCGTGGCACTGGGCACAGTTTGCTGGCAGATCAAAGGCCAGGAGTTCTTTTTTTTCAACCAGTTTATTTTGTCTTTGTCTTTGTCAACCTGTTCTTGGGGATGCTAATTCGATTTTCCATCGAGAGGTGCGGATATCTATATTATTTTCCTAAAACTCCAGAGAATATTATAAATTTCTTTTTATTGCTTCCAGCCATGTTATTTAAAGTAATTAACCTTAATTTATAAATTTTTATATCAAACTGCCTTTTAACTTTTAGAACTGGCAGGAGAAGTCCATTTCCCAGGGCTCCTAATAGTTCTCCATTTAATCAAAATTCATCCATCAGATTCCAGTGTTAAATCATCTTTTAATTGGGAGTTACATTCTGGTTAATAGTTTTATAATTCGCCGCCTCTAATAGTTTTTACCACAGGGATCTACTCCATTTTTTCTCACTCTATTATTCCTGGTGTTCAGCAGGGACATTTTAAAAACGTTCACTTCCCCTGCCTGTTCTTTGTGATCTCATTAATTCTTGATAGCAACTTCCCTTTCTCCTCATTACTGGAGCATAACTACCTTTATCACCAGGTGAAACCTCACTCATTTCTACAAGTGCTCTCCAATTTTTATTTAGTTTTTTTTCTCTCCTCTTAAATAAAATAACAACCTGCAATTTATTTCAGAAAAATAACATTCTGTGTACTGTGCACGGTCATGGCGCTTGACACTGTGGAGATTTTTGGGAGCCAGAACTTGCTCTAACTTTTGGTTTGCACTGTTCCTGACAGCAGCTGGGTTTTCTAGGAGATAATTCCAATTAAAATTAGAAACTGCTGATACTAATGGCACGAGAAAACCAAGGAATTGATTGGCAGGAGTGGCAGATCTTTTTGGAGGGGATCACTCCAAGTGACCCAAACGCTTTTTACCTGCTCTCAGGTTCTCCTGGAAGCAAGGAGCAGGATTTGGTCTCAGGTGCTGGTTTTGTTCCAGGTGGATTCCAGTGGAATTGTCAGGCAGGGCCTTGCTGGTGCAGCTCTGAGCAGTGTTACATGAGCTTGGGATCCTCCCCAAACCATAAAAACAGCCCAAGGAGAAGTAAATAACCTTGTATATGAGGCAGTAAAGCCAAGCTTGTTGTTTTTTTTTTTTAATTTTTTTAAAAAATGCCTAGAATTAGCGTAAAATTAAATTTGAAACCTTAATCCTCCAAGGGCTGATTCTCAATTTGCAGATCCACAAAACCTCTGCAAATTACCCCACCAATCCTAGTGACAGTCTTATAGGAATATGTTATATTGACTACCCAAAGTCAGGCTCTGCAAAGGAGGGCACGTTGTAAAGTGCCATTGGAGAGAGTGAGGAAAAACAATCTCCAAAGGTTTATATCTTAGGCCCTTGAACAGCCCCATAGAATCATTTCATATATAACTTTCTGTAAGAAAAATAGGATGGACAAGTGTAAACAGAATTATTATACAATTACAGTGGTCCTTGCAATAACTATAACACTGTCCACTGTAATTTTTATGTCTCCATAAACCACCAGCACTGCAGGATTCCTCCAGCCCTTCTCTCTCTCCCCACGTGGCAATGTAATAACTTTCCCTGGTTAACGTATGCACCAGTGCAGTAATTTGATATGACAATGATTACAAAATCCTCCAGCGGTTTTAATTGACCACTGTTGAGATCATATCACCGGCAGCAGACACGATCTTATCTCGTGTGTGACTTCCCATCCCGCCTGGCTGGGACAATATTTATGTTAATAAGGATGGCAGGCATTAGCCAAGTATTAAGTCCTCAGCTGTGCTAACTACATTTAGATGCAAACAATAATTTCACAGACTGCTGGCCACCCTTTCCTATGTGTCCTAGATAAATAAATATTTGGGGCTTTGCACGGCACAAAATCTATCGAAGGACTTTTTCTGCCTGGAACCCAGATTTCAGGATTTGGGAGAAATAGGACCGTAATTCAGCAGTTAAAAAGTCACCAAAGCTCGATACAGTATCTGAAGAAATTACCATAAAAATCCGAGGCAGTATTGTGCCTCCTGTATGCAGAGCAGGCAGACTATTACCTCCTCTTTTGTTGCTGCTGCAAACATTTACTTGGAGAGACCTTATTGTCAATGAGTTTTTGACAGAGGTCAAAGTATTTCTGAGTGAAACTGAAAGAGGTCTGGGACTTATATCAGACAGCTGACAGCATCAACAATAGTGTGTTTACTCATCCTGCATGCTGGAAAAATTAATTAAAAGTGTTTGTGAGATGCTCTGAGCTGGCAGAAGCCTCGTGTGCTGTCGGTAATGAGGATGCTGCTCCTGTCTGTGCGTGGAGGGAGCTTTGTGGAGCACAAGGAGCAGGGCTGCAGGAGCTGGGGCTGGAGAAAAAGAGGTTTTTGGGAGGTCCTGGGAGCTCTTTGCAGCTTCCTGAAGGAGGCTGTGGTGAAGGGGCTCGGTCTCTGCTCCCAGAGAGGAGAGAGGATGGCAAGAAATGCACCAGAGAGGCTTAGACTGGATACCAGGAGAAAGAATTTCATGGAAAGGATTGGAAAGCTCTGGAACAGAGTGCCCAGGGAAGTGTGCAAAACCCGTGTGGATGTGTCTGGGTTTTTCTGTCAGTCCATGGCAGCTAACTGAAGCACCTCAGACTCATCCCTTAAATTCAGATAAATCCCAGCAGTGATGCAAATTACAGATTGGTTGGACATGAAAACCGGTGCCTTTGGTTTTGTGAATATATATATATACACACAGACTTTTAATATTTGGCCACTTAAAATATTCATCAAATATTTTCATTCTGTTGCTCTTCACTAATGCATATTTAAATGCATTTCTCTTGAATCAGCCCAGTCTCCTCTTTCATGAATCCTTATCTCTGTCCTGTGGGCATCTGTATCCCTGCCCTAATGTCCCACTGTACAAGAACTGAGCTGCTCATAACCCTAATCACACAAAAACAGATGATTCATTACTGAAGTGGATGAAAGAAGGCATTAAATATTGGCATAAAGGAGGAAAGATAAACTGGTACCAGAAGGTTCATCTCTATCAGCTAAAGTGTTTGGGGACACCATAGAAATAAACCCAGGGTTATAAACATTGCCCTGGATTAGGAACCTGGAGGAAATCCAGGAGAAGGAAGTTCTGTGCCTTTTTTTGGTGTGTGTCCCACTGAGGGGTCAGGGCTGATCGCTGCTGGAACATCCTGGGTGCAGCTGTGAAGGATTTGGGCTCAGTGTTAACACTGCTGGTAACTGTGGGAATTGACAGCCACGGAATAACTCAGGAATTACTGAAAGCTAAAAAAAAAAAAACCCAAAAACCAAAACTTGTGAGCTCTTTTGGACTGCAGTGTGGATGCCAGGGATCTTCATCTCTTGGCATTTCTTATCAAGTAGGGAGATTAAAGATTTCTTTTTGTTTTTAAGGTGAAAGGCAGCTGAATTCAGGAGTTCGGGAGAGGATCAGGTCTTGTAAAACTCCTGACTAAACACGAAAAAGAGGGAATCAACCCTACAGAGAACTGCAGTGCTGTAGAGGGACACCAGTGACTTGGGAGGTGACAAATACAGCACTGCTCACCACACTGGTCTCAAATATGAAGCAGGACACAACCTCAGGCCACCACGATTCATCCCTTGATCTCCAAACCCTGGGGATGAATGGGGCTTTGGGGAGAGGCCAGGAAAACCTGCTCACACTCACTGCCATGGGGCCACAGCTGTGGGTGATCACCCAGGAAATAAAAGAGGAGCTGGAGGAGCCCAATCCTCCTATAGCACGGTGAGTGATGCTCGTGCCACTGGTGCTGCAGCAGGACCTGCTTTGGAAAAAGCTTTGGAAAACTTTGGGAAGCTGCTGCTGCTTTGACTCCCAGGCTTGGATGTGAGGCTCCCACGTGTGGCTCATCTCCCAGGAAAGGTCAGACATTGCTGCTTTCTGCTCTGGGGCTGGGCCGTGGAGGAGGTGGGTGACGATGTGGCTGTAGCAATGTTCCTGCATTCAGAGCAGGCTGTGTTCGGTTCCTTGTGTTTCTGCCTGGTAAAAAGCGAAGTTTTTACGGTTGTGACGGTTCGTTCCTCCTGCTCTGGCCTCTGGGAATGTGCCTGGATGTGTAGGGCTGGCAGCAGAGTGGTCTCTGAGTCTGGGCCAGCTCCAGGGTAGGAGCCAGAGTCTCCTCTGGAGAAGAGGAACAAGGTGGAATTTCTAGGTGGAAAACCTCTGAGCTCAAAACAAACGCTTGGAACAAGGTCTTTATTCCCTTTTACCACTCAGGTGGTTTCTGAGCAGTGCTTCCCTGCAGCCCATGTCCCAGCCCCGTGAAATCACAACCCCCGAGGCACAAACGAGCCGTCCCTGGAGAGCTGGGAATCCATCCCTGGGGAAAACAGCGCTGAGCATCCCCTGCCCCTGCCCACGGCGCGTTCAGCTGCGTGCTGCGATGTAAGGCAGCCCTAAATTACCGGCAAACAAACACAACCCCCCTGGCGTTCCTCATCTCTCTCTGCTGTGTGGGCAGCAACTCGTCCGGCAGCCTGGAACAAAGTGCCCGGGTGGATGGACGGGATCCAGGGAGGCGGCTCGGGCCGCTCCTCCCGCCGAGATGCTGCAATTTAAGGACTCATTAAGGAATAATACGGGGCTGTGCCGCTCTCTCTTGTTCCCTCCGCACACAGCCGAACAGAAAATACGCCACATAATCTCGTGCATTTATTTGGGGTGAGGGATAATGGCCCCTCGGAATTAAACAGCAGCTGTCTCGAAAGGAAGCAAAACGCTGTGGCCGCCCCGTGTCCCCCGGCTGATGCTGTACTTTATTCCAAAGAGCAGCAGTGAAGGGGGGAACCCTCACAGAACTAATTTAGTTCAAATTTACACTCCTTGATTCTGTGCCTCTTCTTTTTTCCCCCTCTTCTGGTTTTGTAGCTATGATGCAGTATTGATCCAAAGATCTATAGGATCATACCATGGCTCCAGGTGGGTGGCAGAATTGAGGCTAGGCTTCATTTCCATCTGAATGGTGCAGAAAATAATTCCACTTTCCAGCTTTTATTGCTCAGAACATTGCATTTCTCTCATTGCAGTGTATGGGAATTAGCTCTGGAGGAAAGAAATGATTTTTTTTTTTCCCCCTCCTCCCTTCCTTGATGTAGAGTGGAGCAGAAAGATTCAGGAAGAAGTAATGTAGGAAAGCAGACAGCGAGCTCATTGCTGGTTGAATTAGGTGCAGCTCTAACGAAATGGGACTGCTCATCCAGGGTTCAGGTGGTGCTGGTGTGCAGGGATGGTGTCCAGGCTGCAGATTCCTGCAGAAATGCAGGAGCAGCTCAGCTCTGCTCCCGGTGCTGCTGGGAGGAAATCTGGTTCTTTTCTATCCCACCCTGATGCAAAGGCTGAGGAGAGCAGCTGAAATGGTGACCCAGCCCGGACTGGCAGTGTGGCTGTCGTTCATTGGGTTTGCTTTGTGAATTGAGTAAATCAGAAGGAATTTCACTGCCACCTTAAACTCATTCCTCTGCTAGAAGAGTTTCCCACAGTTATTTCCTGCTGGGGAGGGAGGAAGGAGAAGTTCAGTGATGTGCCAGGAAATGCTGCCCGTGCATCCAGGAAAGGAATTCAGAATCCAGTGGCATGCTCTAATAACAGCTCAGAAAATGTTATCAGCACTCTCTGCCTGCTTCCAGAGGCACGGGTCTTGGGAACTCCTTGTCAGTGCCAGTGTCTCAGGCAGGAGTCAAGGGGAAGTAAAAAAATCATCTACAAGGGTTTAGGATAATTTATGAAGGTTCCTGTAACGCTGCAAGCTGGTAAATGTTTCTCATAGCAGAGAGGTGCTCTCAGGAGGACACCTGTCCTGATGAAGCATTTCCTTCTAGCCCAGAATAGATGCTGCCACTGCCTGGTGTCACTTTAGTGGTGACACTTGCCATGACAGCCGTGGGATTTTGCTGCCCTGCTCACCCAGCTGGTCCCAGCCATGGGGCTGTGCCTGGGCAGGTCTCTGAGGGTGCTGATCTCATTAGAACCCTGAGCAGCTCTGCTTGGCTCAGAGGCTTTGAAATGTGCTCAGGCCACAGGATTTGTGCTTTCTGTCAATGACAAGTGGAGCAAATATTGACAGTGCTCTCAGAGACTCCAGTTACTATTGCTCTTGTTAATTCAGGGCAAAATTTATCCTCGTGCCACAGGGCTGTGTTACTCCGTGCTATTGAAACAACTGGACTGCCTGCTCCCATTTTTTTTTTTGCTGTGTGGATAATTTGGGGAATAAGGGAAAAAAAACTAAGGGTGTGTTTGGTCATCTGTGGAGCTTTTTAAATTTTTTTTTTTCTTTTAGCCTCATGCACTTCTTTCTTATTTCTAACCTCGTGTTGGACCACTCGTGTGCAAACATAGAGAATGTTCTGATAAAGTTATGGCAAGCTGGGAGAGGGGGGAGATGGAAATATAGAGAGCAAAACAGTAATTTTCCTCCTGAAGCTGGTGAACTTCTAGGTAATGCTCTGAACATCTATAGCTCTTAAAGACTCCTAGATTTAAAGAAGGGAGGGGGAAAAAAAAAAAAAAAAACAACTGTAAAAAACAGACATGGAAAAAACCTGGATTAAACTGTCACTCATTCACAATCTATCCAGGAAACTCATCCATGCCCCTACAGGTAGCTAGTTATCCCATCAGGAATTTCATATTCTTGTCTGAATCCTGGAACACAAATTGTTCCAGCGCTATGGGTCTGCCTTGATTAGGGTCTGCTGACACAGATGTCCCCAGCATGTGTCCCTAAAAAGCCTGCTCAAATAACTGCTGCTTTCCCCAAAGGGATCAAAGGTTGAGATGGTCTTTCCAGAGCTTTAGCCAGGCTGTGCAAAGCATCTGCAAAGTTTAATCCCTTAACCTTTCCTTCCCTCCCTCGTCTATTTTTTTTTTAAGGATGGTATAAATGGAGTTTAAGGGTTTATTTTTTTGTTTGTTTGTTTATAAAAACAGCTATTACCTATGAAGAACCCCTGGAAAAGAAAGTGTAGCCTTGCTTTTTAGCCAAGAGACAGTTAGGTTTTGGCTATTCTGTCAAGGATAAAGCCCAGAATGCCATTGTACACTTGTGCAAATATCTAATGTTGACATCTTTTGCCAGCTGCTGTTGTGGCTTCTTTTTCCTTGATGAACCAGATCCTCTCGTGATGTGGCCTCTGAGCACCATTATAATTAAAAGAATTAAAATTCAATTTGAGCTATTGTCGTTACACAATGCAAAGTTCAACACCACTGAAGGTTGATTTTATTGATTCTGTATTGGGCACTCCATGGAAATCAGTTACCTTGACACAAACATGGTATTGGCAGTAGAAGGAACAAATGGTCCAGCTCCTGCCCTTGCTCACTCTAATTTTTCTGTTAGCAGCACCTTTCACATTTCTATCTTAAAGCATGTTATTTCAAGATCACTTTGGTCCTGGAACTATCTCCAGCTTAAATAACAATATAAGATTTGAATCTTGGCTGAAAAATATGTATGCATGGGAGTTAAATGGTACAAAGCTTGTTAAAATTGCAGCAAGGAACCCAGTCCTTCCTGAGAGCTCACATGGTTGCCTTTTCCCCCCTTGCACTCTTACTCTTCTGGCCTGCACCTATCTATTTCCATTATTTATTTTAAACCCAAGACACCAAGTTTATCTGAATTCTCCCAAATCTGTTTCATTAAGGAACAACCAACTGTCGCCATCAACTGTCTCTCTATTCAACACAATTATTTCCAAGAGACTGGATATTGACTGGGAATCAGCTCTTGGGAGTGTGAGATGCTTTTAAGCCCTGATGAGAATTGTTGCTGCTCTCTGAAACCTCCCCTCTGAGCGGAGCAGCTGCAGCTCCTGCTCCCTGCAGCCCCACAGGGGCTGGGTGTGGAGGGAGCAGAAAACACAGAAGAAAGTTGCCCTGCATCCTCAGAACAAGCTCCTTGGAAAATCAGAGTTTAGAGATAAGAAATGGCTCGTGAAATGACAAACACAAAAGGAATTTCGCTTCCCCCCCTTGGAAGACCCTCTTATCTATCTTCAATATTAATGGTTCGTTTTCTTTTAGTATCCATAGGCCAGCTTTGAATGTAAAATCCCTCAGGGATTGGTCAGAAAGTAGAATTCCCTTGGTAATTGCTGCAAACTGTGAAACCCTCAAAAGATATAAAAACCCCTGTAAAACAATAGCTGTGGGTATATGCTAGATCAGATGCCTTCATAGAATAAACCATGGATTTGTGCCTCTCTGCATGTGCTGGTCTCTCCACCCTGCTGGTCTGAGAGCTCCCCACGAGCCAAAATTCCATCTGGGCAAGGCTGGGGAATTTGCTCTGTCACTGAGGGCTGCAGCAGCAGCCCCAGGGATCCCAAAGGGACCCCAAAAACCCCAGCAGTGACAGCTGGGCACTGGGAAGGTTGGAGCTGGGCTGGTGGGGATGTGGAGGAACCTTCTGGAAAGGTGGGGAGGCACTTGGACAGCAAGACCATGGGAAAGGTCAATCTTTGGAGCCATTTTTATGTTGGCATGAACATTGCTTTTCCCTGGAGTGCCTCTTTGCACCAGGGCTGTGTTGTGGGGCAGTTAAATGATAATAATGATTGAATGGAGGAGGGAGAGGATTCCTGGGCAGCT
This sequence comes from Acridotheres tristis, assembly GCA_037013685.1. Lineage (NCBI taxonomy): Eukaryota > Metazoa > Chordata > Aves > Passeriformes > Sturnidae > Acridotheres > Acridotheres tristis. Next base: position 9,416,150 of record CM072906.1, read on the forward strand.
CCTTTTCCTCCATCCCCCTGTCCATGCACTGGGTCAGGAGTCAAGGAGCAGCTTGTAAGGCTGAACCCCAGCATGGGAGAGACCAGGGTTTGTGGTCTGTGTGCCTGAGATTGCTCTTGCAGTGTTGCTGTAAGGCTGGGGATTGTGAAAACACACAGCAACACAGGCTCCATCCAGAAAGCAGAAGAAAAGATTGATTGTAGGAGCAGACACATTTTTATATAGAATAAGCTCATTGGTCCAAGCAAGGCAATACCTCTTGTAAACAAGATTTTACTAAACCATCACATTCCTCACGCACTCCTGTCCACAACACCAGGTGCTAAACTTTGTGATTAATTCTTTCCCTTCTGTTTTCCTTTGAGCAGCTTGGGAAAATCTCAACCTGCTGTTTTCCCCGGCTCTCACCAGCACCCACGGGGTGTCACCTGTCCTGTTACACTGCTCTGCAGCCTCCTGCCTTGTCCAGTGTGTGAGGACACCTGAACATGCAGGGTCTGCCCTTTGGGGAGCGAGCTGGGAGCTGCCCTAGCGGCAGAGTCTGTCTGGATGCTGGAAATCCCGTTCCACACCTGGGCATGCAGCGAGGTCAGCATGGACCCGGGAGCGAATTGGGGCTGAGAAATGTCACTGCTGGGGTGGCAGAGCCATCGTGGGCTGGGACAGGGACAGCCCAGCCAGGGGCTGTGAACTCCTCGTTCAGCACATCCCGAGCTGTGGCTGATTCTGGGCAGGAAAAAGCGGCCGGGGAAGGAAAAGCGCTGCTGGTTGTTGTGACACAAGTCACAAACTGCCTGGGAAGGCCTTGTCTGCACATTGTGTGACTGCTGCTCAGCTTATTGCTACCTCATTAGCAAGGAGTCACCTAATTAGCGAGGCGAGCTGTTAATTATGTGTGTACTGCGTTAGCTTCAGAAATGCTTTTAGATGTTAAATATTTTAGTGATAAAGAGTTGCTGCTAGATTATTTTCTCCCTGTATAGATTTCTTTCCTCTGTCAGAAGGGAACAAATCATACACTGCTGTAACCACCACGGACTGGGGGAAACCAACTGGATTTCTTTCTTCTGGTGGAGTTGGCGCTAATGAACAGAAATAATTAAAAAAAAAAATAAGATAGAATGGCAAAGACTTGGTGAGGTTAATAAGATAGTGGAACCCCCGTGCGTCCAATCAGTGTTGATAAGAGAACAAAAGCTACATGTTTGCTAAAATAACTTTAAAAACAAATAACATTGACTTTCCACACCTAGTGGAGACCAAATTTTCACTTGCCTGCATGCCTGCTCTCCCGGCATGCTCGGACCTGTCACCGTTCCGGCTCTCCCCAGGACAGTGTGACTTTGATTTTTGACTGCTGGGCAATCTTTTTCATCAGATGGAGCTGGATTGCAAGGTGGAAATTAGGTGTCCCTGCATCTTCCCACTCCTCCAGCTCACATGAAAATTTTGTGTTGAGGACATGGATCCACTTCCTACCGGCCCCGCCGCGTGAGGCTTTGATTAGCAATTATTTCTGAGATATTAAAAAAACACAATAGATGTTGCAGGGACTCTGGATTTTCAATTAGGATTAAGGGAAAGGAAAGGCTGTGGTCACAACTCGATAGTTGTTTGTCCCTGTCAGAATGTGACTTTTTGGCACTGCCTTATGAACGTGTGTGCCCATGTGCCAACACTTTGGTGTGTTCACTGTGTCTCTTTGCATTGATTAGTTGAATTCTGACTTTTACTCTTTTTTTGGGGGGGAGATGGAATAAACTAAGGCAGACAGCACAGAGTGCTTTGTTCTTGATCTCTTGGCACTGTGTCTTTACCCTCACCCTGCTCCTCCTCTCTGCATGTGAACTGGCATAGTAAAACTTTTGATTTAGCTTTAGAGAAGAATGAAACCCCTTCAGCCATTACTGAAAAACTCAGATGGGACCTCTGACCTGCAGGAATATTCTATCTTTTGGCTGATGCATTGCAAGTGTGCCACAATGGCAGTATCCAGGTGACAGGACTTTAAACAGTGCATTTCCCAAAAGGTGCTGGAATTGGGTTCTTGAAAAACCTCTTAGGAACCCATTCTGGAGCTGAGCTAATCCAGAATACTGAAACACTGCAGAGCTGAAGATGTGCATTGCCTTTAGCTGACAAATCACTGAGAATTAGGAACAGAAACCAACACCTGGAACGAGACAGAAGTGCAGAGGAATCTCCGAGGAGGAGCACAGGGAACCCCCTTGGTGCAGCACCTGGCACTGGGAGGGCTCCCAGAGCTCCCCCGAATCAGGCAAATGTGTGACCTGCTCTTCACACCCGCATAAAGCACACTGGGGTGGTTTCTTTAAAGCGAGTGTCCACTCTAATATTTCAAAAAGACTTTTGGGTGAGGGAAAAATAAACCTCCCCGTGAGCAGTTTGTCTTGGGGTGAAGCTAGAGGCGAAGAAAAAATATTTGGGGCTTCTACCACTGATTGCAGTATGGGTTTAAATTCTTATTTGATAGTCAATAAAGACAAATTACCCTCAGAAATAGGCTGTGGAGAGGAGCGAGCTGGCAGTTTGCAGGAGGGGGTGTGCGGGATCTTAACGTGCAGTCGCTTGTAAAAGGCTGGGGGGGGGCGGAAAAAAAAATAATAATAAAAAAATTTTCAACTGCACATTATCCGAGTGAGCTTCCATATTTTACCATGACACCGACTCCGAGACTCATTTCCCTGGGTTAAGTAGTGTGGGGTGAAGTATCTGCCTCCCTGCCTCTCCCGATCCATCTGCTGCAGGATCCCGGGCATTTAACCTGGAGCTGCTGCTGATGGATGACCGAATCAGAGAAAAGAGGCCGCGCTGTTTAACCCTCTCCCTTTGTAGCTGCACTTAATGAATGTCACACAGGCCCACTATAGAAATGATGGAACATCCATTCTGGCAGCAGGAACAGAGCCCACCGTGCAATGATATGGTGAAATATGCTGAAAATATTCACAGGAGCCCGAGAATATAAACCCATGATTATTTTTTTTTTTCTCCCCCTCAAATCTCAATATTTTAGCCAGTTCCTTCCCCTCCACGTAGTAAAAGTGCAGTTTTAAACAGCCTCTACTTTTTTTTTTGAGGGGAAGTGAACTCTATTTTCTTTTTAATGTGGTTGTACCAAAATTGCTAACTTATGCTAACCAAAATGTAATTATGTTGTCCGTGCAGGTCTTTTTGTCTTTCTGAAAAATGTCTTATAAATGAGATTGCAAGTCTTAATGACTACATCCAATAATTCCTGGCTTAAATTCACAGCTGATAAAAGTAGGGCTACGCCTTTTCTAGCAGAATTCTTCATGTAGCAGGTGTGCTCTCTGCTGTCCCCATTATTGTCCCCTCACCCATGGGGACAATTTTAAGAAAATTCACTCCTTGCTGAGGAGTTTTTGCTCAACACCTTGGAGGCAGCACAGGTGAACGAGCTGTGAGTGAACAGGAGGAGGTCTGAGCTGCAAAGCTCCTCTTGCCATGAGTTTCATCCTCATTCCTTCCATGCATCTTTTCCCCCTTTTCTCAATACCATCTACCTTTTGCTTCTTCTCACCTCCAAACCTTGCACCAGATCTTTTCCTTCTGGGCTTCATTCAGAGAGGGGGGAAAAGAGTGAAACTTGCTCATTGTATGACTGTTCAAAACCTCCTTCAGTTTCCCTAAATCACCATCACTCACCAGCCTAATTTAAAAATAAATAAATCGTTTTTGTTGCTTCAGAAAGGGAATATAAATTTGAAAAGCTGGTGGCTAATTACTTCTGCTAGACTCAGCTCCATGCTGGCAGCAAATGCCTGTCAAGTGTTCTGTCAGAGACTTGTAATTGTCTGCATGTTCCTGTTAGAGGATGCTGTGTTCCAGGGAGGATTTTTCGTGGAATTGCTCCCCAAATAAGAACACCAGCACCCTTGGGTGCCTCGCAGTGCTTTGCTGGTTGATGTGCTCTCAGTTTGCAAGGCCTGTGCTCCCACTGGAGCAGGGAGGAGAAGCTTGGATGTCAAGCTTTGCTTTTCCAGGATAATCAGCAAACAGTGTGTGTGTGTGTGGGAGAACACGAGGTGTGTAAATAAATGGAGGCAATGCTATCTCTGGGACCTTCATTTCACCCAGGCTATTGAATCATCTCCTCATAACTGCTTGTTATTAACCAAGTGGCATAATTCCAACTTAAACTTCCCCTTTGTTTACTAGAGACTTGCTGAGCAGCTTGTGCTGAATACTTAATTTTCAACCTTCTGACTGCATGCATTCATAGCAGGACCAAGCAGTGATTATCTCAGACATCTAGAGCTGGGTGTGAACTTCAGCTGTATTATTAGAAGAAAGTTTCAGGCCTGTTTTAACAGAGGAAAAAGCCTTGTGCACACGATTGTCAGAGGGAAGGGAGGTGATGCTTTGCACGAGCTGTCCCCATAGAATGTTGTGTGCACTCCTTCCTCCAACCTGCCCCAAAACTGAGCAGTTTTTATGTGATGCCAGAGGGTAAAAGTGTGAGTGAGGGCATTGTCTGCTCAGGGCAGCTGTGTGCTGGCCACAAGCCTGATTTCTGCTCAGTATTCTCTGAATATTTCTCTCCCTTTGCTCCCCTCTCTTGCCTAATGTACACAATAAAGCAGGCTGATTCTGCACAGAAAAATCCCCAATAATTTGCTGTATTGACTGGCATGGTGGAGGGGGCTGTGCTGGAGCTCCTGGTGCTCGTGTTGGGTCATGGTGATTCCAAACACATCTTCCTTGCAACTCCTAGAGCTCAGAAGATGTGAAAGCAAGCTGTTAATCACACATGCTGCTGTACATCTTAATATTCAAAATTAGGATGGAGAGGTGGCTGTGCCTTGGAGGCTGAAGGACTGTGCTTGGAAAAGCACCAACAGCTTCGTGAAGCAGAGTGAGGGCAGGGCAGCCCCTCATGTTGAAAATTCTTTATGGAAATGAGCAAAGGGTGGGAAAGGCACCTCAATAAATTAATTTAGATGTTTAAGAGATGCTGTTAATCCTTCCTGTAAACAGGACTTGAACAACAAGCTCTACCTGCGCTTTCTGTTTCCAAATGCTCCTCCCTGTGCCTGCTGGAGAACCTCCAAGCTGATTAACATATGAAATGAAGCAGAGCCTGCTGCTGGCCCTGAGCATGGGACACGGCCCCCAGCGGTGCCAGGGGAAAATTAGGTTGGATATCGGGAAAAAGTTTTTCCCAGAAAGAGTGATAAAGTACTGGAATTGTCTGCCCGGGGACGTGGTGGAGTCACCATCCCTGGATGTGTTTAAAATAGACTGGATGTGGCACTGGGTCAGTTGAGGTGTCAGGGCATGGGTTGGACTCGATGATCTTGAAGGTCTCTTCCAACCTGTGGATTCTGTGGATTCTGTGGATTCTGTGGATTCTGTGGATTCTGTGGATTCTGTGGATTCTGTGGATTCTGTGGATTCTGTGGATTCTGTGGATTCTGTGGATTCTGTGGATTCTGTGGATTCTGTGGATTCTTGCTTCCTCCTGGTGCAGGAGCAAGCTCCCCATTGCTAGTGCAGCCATCCCTCACCCTCCCCACCCCGAGCATCCCCATTTTCTGTGTTGTGCCATGTGATGGAGAACAGCCACAACCTGCAGATTTTGGGTTCTCTTCTGTGAGGTTGGAACCTCCGGGTGCTCTCAGGCACCCAACTTGTTGGGTTGTTTTCTTTCATGAACTGAGCAGCTAATAGTTGTGACAAAGTTGTTAATTGCAGAGGCACATCAGTTGCAAAAGCAAAGGAATGGCAAAATGCACTAGTTCTCCCTAATGCGTGTTCTTATATAGAGATTTTTTAACAAGCTTAGACAAGAATTAGGACCACTACTTCTTAACCTGTTAGAATTTTGGTTTCTTAGCACACCATGCTACATATAAACTATGTACATGGTCTGTCTTGTTCTAGCTAAAAAATATAAGCAATATTCTTGCTATAGTTTTGTTATGTCTGAAACGATGTTCTTGAAGCCTCCACGGAACCCCTGGTATCTAGGACTACGTTTTTCAACCTTTACTAGAAATGTTCTACTGCTCTGGCATCTGAGAGCTTTATTCACTAAAAGCACTTTAAATTTATTCCACTTATTTACTTACTTGCTCACTCATACTAAAACTTAAACTTTCACTTCTGACTTAAGTGCAAAAAGCTTAACATACTTCAATCCATCCAAAGGCTTTCATTCAATCTCTGCACTCTGATCTCTAAAAAATTCAGAGATACTCCTGACTCGCCAACTCCAAGGCTCTTCAGAAAAAGGTTTTTCTTTGTAAATCTCTACGTTTTCGGGAGTGTCACGCTGCAGGGTTTCAGTGTCACCCTGCCGTGGCTCGGTGGCACACGGGGCCAGTCGCCCTCCCCTCGCTGGCCAGCCCTGGCAGGACGGGAGCCCCAGGATAAATCCGCGCCTTGCGCACGGAGCTGAAAATCGAGCGGTGCCCGCTGCAGCTGAATAGATTGTCACACAGCCTTGGGGACAAGGGCAGCGCTGCCGGGAGCTGAGCCCGGCTTGGCTAGGCTGGGCTGAGCTGAGCCCGGCTTAACCCGGCACAAACAGCCCGGGCTCTGCTGCCGGCATTGGGGCACACAGAGGGGACCCCGGGGGAGGGAAAGGAGCGCATATAAATCATTATTGGCGAACATCTCAGCTCTTGAGCCGGGCTGTCGCTTGCTGCTGCTCGTGGTGCAGCCCAGACATAAATCATAATTCCCCTACAATAGATCCTTTTGCAGCCGCCATCAGGAAAAGTGTGTTGGTTTTATCGATTTTTTGACACCAGGGCCCTGGCAACGGCCGCTCTGAATCATTATGAAATGAAACTGATTAGGAATTCATGGAATACTAAATAAACTTTACGAGCCCGTTGTAAGTTTTTTGATGCATGGGGAGCGGAAAATGAAAACTAATGATATAAAAATTACACAGCGTGCTGAGTATTATTATACTGCTATTGATTTGTTTCAAACTGTACATCAAAATCGAAGTGTGCTGGGCGTGCTTGGCTGCAAGGCTGATGCTCAAAAGCTTTTGAGGTTGTTTTTTGTTTGTTTTTTTTACTGCTGGCTCCAGCATTTTTTGCCATTTGGAGAAGGTTGTGCCACTGCAGGATTGCTCAGGTGCTCCTTGCACCTGCCGTGACCACCCTCTGCATGGTGATCACGGATTTTATTCTCCCCTTTGCACCGGGGGATTCTCCCGAGACAAAAATATATCGACGAGGATTTTAGCCTAAGTGGATAACTCCCCACACACACGCTCCTGCTCCAGGGAATTTTACTTCTGTTCCTTAATAGCCAACGTTGTGAGGGGAGCCCAAAGACATTTGACAAACATTTATGCAAAACTGCACAAAGGGATCATTTGTTCTGCCACTAACTGCAGCCACCTCGGGACTGGAGGGAACAGCTGGTTATAATGCTGCCCATCGCTTTGGGTCAAGAACAGATAACTTGCCATTTTTTAAACTTTTCTTTCTACAAATAGACAATTTGTAACGTGATCGTAATAGCCCCGTCCAGACTTAAAATCAATGGGAATAATGAGTGGGATCGGGGTGATCTATTTGCTTCCTATTTACTATTTTTGACAGCAGAATTTAGCAAAATTAAGTAAGGGGAAAAAAAAAAAAGGTAAAAAGGCTGAGATTGTTTCGGTGTCACCGTGAGATAAAGTGCTGAATAAGAGCAGGGGGTGTGGTTGGACGCAGTGCTGGTGGTGTCGTGGCTTGTTTTTGTTGGAATAAAAAGGATCCTCAGCTGCAGATTGCCCTGCCAGCCCAGGCAGGTCTCTGTCCTGGCTGCAGCCATGTGGTTCTGCACTGCAAAGAGCCCACCCTGGCTCTCCCCTGCAGGCAGCATGCTGGAGGATGCTGCAGCAGCTCGTTTTTGTCAGGATTTCCTTTAGGAGAAAAGCCCTGCCCTGAAATAAATACCTTTCTTCTTCACGGCATCCGTTCTGCTCGAGTTGTGAGTGTTGCAGAAGAGCAGTGGGACACGTGCAGCTGTGTCCAAAGCGTTACTGGCGAAAAGCTTTTTGTCATTTGAGCGCGAAAACAAGGTCACATTTAGCAATGTCTGCTGGTGTAAATGGGTTTGGCAGGTGATGGGAGCAGCAGTAACAAATAAGGCTGTAACAGAGCTAAACACGTGCAGAACCAAACCTTCCTCCTGCAGAATGAGCACCAAAATTCAGCACAAACCCTTGTGGGTGCAAGGAGTTTTGGTGGCTTCGGCCGTGGGATGAATGCCTGAGCTGTGCACGGTGCTGCAAACTCTGTGGCTTTGGGATTTTGGGAGCCTTGTGGGCACAGCTGGAGCAGGAGGGATGTGATGGGGTTTTTGGGGGAGACAGCAATCCCAGAGTTGAGAGCGTTTCTGGAAATGCCCTGCCAGGGGAGGAGCTGTCTCTGTAAGCAGGTGACAATGTCGTGATAGCTGAATTTGATGTCCCATGGCCTCAGCTCCTGGAGCAGGCACAGGAGGGGTCTCACAGGGGTATGGGCACTCCTGCAGGATCATCTGGCAGCTGAGCTTAATGCAGGGGACTTGTTAGGGCCAGCTCTACTTCCAGCTGCCTGTGCTGGTGATCATGTCTGGCCTAAGCACATTGCCTGTAAATGGAAATGTAATACTGGCAAGTAGGGAGAAAATCCAAAGGAATCAGGAACAAGAGAGGAGGAGGAAATTTAAGCAACTGGAAATAAGCTGCTGATCCACAGAGGGCTAAGCTGCCATGTCCCTCAGTAGTCCCCTGAGACTACACTTGTCTGCAAGTAAAACCTCCTGCAGCTCCTTCTGTGTCCCTGATAAACTTGGATGTCACTGCTCCAGGCTGCACATGGAGCACCAGCTTGTAAACTGGGATTTCTAATTCTTCACCCTACAAACAGATCCTTCAGCTCCTTTCTATTCCCAGGCACAGAGAGCTGAGCCTGCAGGGTGTTAGTGGTGAATTTTGTTGTGCTTTGGTTGGGGAAGCTGTGCCTGCAGCCACGGTGGTGCTGTCCATGCCACTCCACTGTGCTTCTCAAATGTGGGCTGGAGACAAAGGAGCTGTTGGCTTCAAATTCCCTGGAAAACAAATCTGGGCTGTTAGACCAAGCAGCCCTATTAATTTAGAAAACAAACCCCTGATTTCCAACAAGTAATGTCACTTCAAGAGTGAGCTCCTGCTTCTGGTCCACATCTGAGCTGTCTAGGAATTAAAAATACATGGCATTGTATATGAATACAGCACATATTGAAGGGGAACAGCTTTAGTGTTTCCCACCAGGGCTGTGTTTAACTCTCCCAGACCTTGTGCACATCCTGGAGCTCCTGCTCTCCATTCCCATCCTGGTCCCAGCTAACCACACACTCCCATAAATTCTTTGGCAGCTGTGGCCTTGTCCCCATAATCCCTGGACATTTGGGTGCTCTGTGTGCTGCAGGCAGGGAGTGATGCCAGCTGCAGGCAGGGAGTGGTGCCAGCTGCAGGCAGGGAGTGATGCCAGCTGCAGGCAGGGAGTGGTGCCAGCTGCAGGCAGGGAATAATGCTAGCTGCAAGGAATGGTGCCAGGTGCAGGCAGGGAATGGTGCCAGGTGCAGGCAGGGAGTGATGCCAGCTGCAGGCAGGGAATAATGCTAGCTGCAAGGAATGGTGCCAGGTGCAGGCAGGGAATGGTGCCAGCTGCAGGCAGGGAATAATGCTAGCTGCAAGGAATGGTGCCAGCTGCAGGCAGGGAGTGGTGCCAGCTGCAGGCAGGGAGTGATGCCAGCTGCAGGCAGGGAATGGTGCCAGCTGCAGGCAGGGAATGGTGCCAGGTGCAGGCAGGGAATGGTGCCAGCTGCAGGCAGGGAGTGGTGCCAGCTGCAGGCAGGGAGTGGTGCCAGCTGCAGGCAGGGAGTGATGCCAGCTGAAGGCAGTTTTGGTTTTTTGCTCACTGGTGATTGCAGTGCCCGCTCTGTGCCTCGTCAGCCAGCGCTGGGGATTTTTCTAAGATATGTATATTGAATTTAGATTTGTGCTCTTAGTACCTTCACTCATTCATTCAGAGCCATATTGACTACATAAATTGAGTGTTACAAGTAAGAGAGAGTTTAGCCATTATTTTCTCAGTGATTTGATTTAATGGCCTGGCTGTTTTGGCCATTACTTCTGGCGTTTCATTTGCATGGATTCTTGGCTCTGCTGATTAGCATGTTTTTTATATTTACCATTTAATTTTTTCCCCCCCTCTTTCGGAAAGCTGAGTGTTTCATAATTAAATAAATTCCTGCATCTGTTTTGTATCTTCACACAACACCCATATAAAGGTCTGTATACATGTTATATATATATTTATATATATTTTCCCCCCATCTCTGCGGGTTATACAGAGTTAAATGCAGCTGTCTGTGTGACAGGAATATTGTGTACAGTGTGGGGAGTGATATACAGGTCACTATATTACTGATGAATAAAAGTTTCGTCCTAAGGCAGCTGCTGCAGATTACTTAGTGCTTGACATGGCGTGTCTTTGTGTCACTGTTACCGGGTGAAATTAAATCAGAACAGGAAAATATTAATTTAAAGTAGGGGATAGAGGCCGCTCACTTCCAATTACTCTCCACCCTGTCAGCTTTATATGGGCGCAAACAAGGAAGGAGGCTGGATTAATTGCTTTGGACTCTGCCCCACTACAGGCCCAATTATAGAAACATATTGGCTCCCAGCACTATTATATACACTGCTGTGCAGGAAATTGTGTGAAATTTTAACGGATTTCAGACGTAATAATAGAGAACACGACTCAGGACAGCATTAGCAGGCTGGGTGGAATCTTTACGGATGGGTTAAGGTTAAGCTGTTTGGGGGTCCTTTGTGTATTAAAGGATCATCTGGTTAACCCGTGTACTGGGAGCTTTTGATACTGGCCTGGGAGCAAACAGAATAAAAACATTCATCCTCTGACGACAAGGAGCTAAATCCTCGCCTGGAACGAGGGCAGGAACGTGCAGGGCTGAGGAAGAGGCTCGCATTAAACACTCTGGTGCTGGGAGATGCTCTTTAGAAACCAGCCCAGGCTGGGGGCAGCTTGGTGTGAGACCCACGGGCAAAGCCTGGCTCAGAACAGCCAGGGTGATTGTTTAGGAAGCAGTTTAGTAGTGCTCAATTCAATATTTTAGTTGGAATTTGTTCAGACTTTTTATTTCCTCTCACTGTAAATCCCATCTGTTGTTTCACTCCTTTTTCTGTGTGCAAACCTATGAGTTGTAAACACCTGGTAATTTGTGTGCAGGGAATGTACTCCAAAGCCAGAGTGGCCCTCAGGACTCCTGAATGTCCTGTCCAAGTCCCTGTGTGTGCCCACGTTGCACAGCCACCATGGGCTGGTGCTTTTCTAAGACATTTCAGGCATTAGAAGCGAGGAATTAAAGAAATTCTGTTGACTCTCTGCTTCCTGCCCAGACACAAGTGCTGAAGTCGATGAGTAGATGCACCTTTGATCTGCTGCCCACCAAAAGTGTTGTGGATTTGGTTTCACAAGAGCCCTGCTCTGCAGAGTGGGAGCCAACTGTGAGTTTAGCAAGTGTCTACCACGCTTCCTGGTCAGCCCCAGAACAGGCTCTGCAGTCCTTGACTTTGTGATCTGTCAAACTGTGACTCTGACACCTCACAGCGTTTCCTCTCCCTTGCTTGGGATATTTCTGAGACAATCGTTGAGGATTCTGGGGGGATGTTAGAGGAGGGTAAAGCTGGCTGGGATCATAGCTCGGGTAAAGCTGGGTTTAGCTGGACTGGTTTTCAGCTGGTTTAACTGGGAAAGGTTGTGCTGACTTTAGAAAGCCACAGGATTGGAAACACAGAGCCCTAAAGAACATGAGGTGTGACTTCAACCACTCCTGCCTCTTCAAGTATCCAGAGAGGGACCCTCAGGGAATCCCAAAAGCATTAGAAATGGAAATTCGTCTTGAGACACGATATCCACCAGCAAATGTGATGGGACTGGGGAGTTCTGTGCCCCTGGGTGGGAGCACTGTGGCAGTGGGGCTCAGGCTGGAGCAGCCCTGCTGGGTCAGGGGCTGCTCCCTTGGCTCCCTCCTGGCGTGGCTTGCACATCAATGACAGTCTGTGCCTGTCAGTGGGCTACAATAAAAGTGTTACAATAGCCCTGGTGATTTAAGGTGGCAGGGGAAATGCATAAAGAGCTGTCTGGAGGATCCAGGGTGGTAGAAGCGAAGCAAATTCTGGCTAGAAATGGTTATTGAATGGCAGAACCTCTGCTGTTTTGTCTAAGGAAAGTCCATTCAGTTCCTGGGTGATTCTTTGAAGGGGAGCTGCATCTCCAGCTCGAGTCCTGGCCTCCTTTTGGTTCTGCTCCCTGTTCAGAGAGCCAGCAGGGCCTGCAGAAACCTCAAAGTGTCACTTTTATATTTGCACTTCGTGCTGGTTTTAAACCAGGAGGGGTGAAGGACTGAATTTATGATGTCTGGTTTGGGAAACCTATTTTTGTTCTCTCTAACCGATTGTCTTGTAACCGTGCCTGTTTTGAGTGAGCTGTATCCAGAGCCATGTATAAATCGAAATCTCAGGAGACACGTGTGGAATCTTAGCACTGCCCGAGTGACACTGAGAATTCTTTTGGCACAGGAGGCACTCTGATGTGCTGGTCTGGGGAGGAGGGGGATGCAGGCTGAGGGTTCCATCTTTTTGGAAAAGCAGGGGGAATACTGGAGGCCCCAGTGCCAGCAGCGTGCCAAGGGCAGCTCCTGCTGCTGCCATGGTCTGTGCCAACCCCACAGCCGGTGCTGACATCAAAACCTTTGGTGTTGACCCAAAATCCTGTGGGATCCACCCAACCTTGAGAGGGCTGTGGAGAGTTTTAGGTGGTATTTCCATCAGGACGTGAGTTGTAAACTCTCAGTGGGGTCTGGGAGTTTTCCATCCCCAGGGCAGGCTCCTCTGCATGGGTGGCTGGAGGTGCTGAGGTGGTGCCAATGCAGGGCCCTTGGAAGTGTGCCTCTGGAAATGAGGAACGGGGAGAAAAGGTGCAGGTGGCTGCTGTGAGATGGGACAAGGAACCACAGCAGAGTGACCACAGCGTGGCTGCTGGGCACAGCTCTCCTTCCACCCAGTCCCTGGTAACCTGGCACACACACCTTTGCCTTTTCAGTGGGAGCCACTTTGCTGCTAACAGTAATTATCAGCTCCTTTAATTTTTGTTTTCCTAGATTCATGTCCAAATTGGTTGGTTGTGGGGGGGAAAAAATAAAAGTGTTGCCTCTGAAGCACGTGAGATGGATTTACCACTGATGTTCTGAACAGAAAGACTTTAAAGGTGCTTGTGGAGCTGGAACAGCACAGAGAGGGTTAATACTCTGCTTTGTTGGTTTTGACTAGGGCCCATGGTTTTACTGCAGCAGTAAAGTCACTTTCCTTTTATGTTTAAAAGCCAGCAAGGAAAAATTGCAATTACAAAGACAACTAAAATCTTCACTGGTACTCAACAAGGTAATCAGTTCAATTGATTTTTTTTTTTTCCCTAGCCAGAAAAGTATTTAAAGTTAAATTCTATCTGTGATTTTTATATGAAAAAAAAAATCTGTCCTCTGAAATGCTTCCTGGTTTTAAAAACGCTCTATTTTATTTGCCCTATAAATGCAAACTTATAAAATGCGATAAGGGATCTTTCCCTCCTCCCTGCACAGACAAGACCTGAGCGAGCTCCCTGCTCTCCCTGCATGGCTGCCAATTGCAGGGACAGATATCACTCCATTAGTCATTAGCATCTAAATCATCCCACTTCTCATTCAGGTTTACTGGGCTGTGATGGCTACTGGATTCATAGGACACCTGAGCCAGGTCTTTTGTACAAGGTCTCCTGGAGCAATTGATTGTAAAAAGACAGCAGGAGAGCAAAGCACTGGTTTCTGTGCCCTTTTGAGCAGGGAGGATGGGCTGTGCTGCCATGTGTTTTCTCTATGAATTATTAAAGTTTTTTTTTTCCCCTTCTTGAAATATTGTAGGAGGATTGAGTTTGTGTTGTTCATAGTAGCGCAGCACCCCCGTGCAAAAAAGCTGTGAAGGTTTTTGGGGGAAAAAAAATAAACAACCCACTTAATTTTCAAGTGTGATGCAATAGGAACAGCTCTTCCCTCTCTTTCTGGGGTGGAAGGGGGATGGGGATAAAGGAGCTCCATGGCAGAGCAGCTCTATTAGAGGTCTGTTCTTGGACCATTATAATTAAAATCGTAGCTAATATTATAATTAAACTTGTTCTTTGTAGAAGCCAAATCTTATTTGCGTGGATCAGGATTCAAAATCTGATATGTGAATATAATTTTAAAATTACTGGGGGATTCATTTGGGGTTTAATAGCCAAGAGCTCTGGAGCTGTACCTGAGCTGCCCTGTGCCCATGGATTTCATCACCCCTGTATCTTTGTTTAGGGGTCAGAAGGTGCCTTTCGTGTTGGGAGCTACAAAAACCCAACCAACAACAACAAAAAAATTCCCAATCACTGAAGTTCTTGGAGCTTTCTAGAGCAGGGAGAGAAGCAAATGAAGGTGGAGAGCACTCTGTGATCCAGCACTTGCTGTTGAGGGATTGGGGAGAATCCATGAGGAGAGACAGGAATGCCCAGCACAAGTTCATTTTCATTTTATGTTTTTAGGGAAAGTGGCTGATTTGCCATGATTGTGCTGGTTTTGGGGGTTAACCCTTCCAGCATCCCTGTGCCTACAAACATTCCATTACAAGCAAGATCCCATAAATTGCTGGCAGTGGGATCCTTCCCAAGCCCTCGGGCTACAGGGATCTTTAGTCACTTTGGATTGCACTGGATTTGAAAATAGGTCCCTAAGGTGAAGGGCCAATACATCAAACCAGTAAATCATGTTTTATACCAACTCCTAATAATGAATGAAGTGCCATTTCATACAATACCTAAGTTAGGATTTTATTGATTAACTCTCATCTTGGTGTTCCACCCAAATCTGAGATATATTGCCCGCTGTAATTTTTACATTAGCTGTCAAATTCATCTTGTCTTCCCGGGGTTATGATGTGTACGGAGCAGACAATAAAAACCATCACAGTTCCAGTGTTTATCTAATGAATATACACAGGCCAGAGAGATTAATAATGATTTGCTAGGCAGAGCCAGGAGGCAGGAAATGCCCGTGTTCAGGGCTGGAGCTGGGGAGCAGGATTTCAGAGAAGGAGAGGGCTGGAGGAGGATGATGCTCACTCGTCTCTCCCCACGCCTCCCTCCTCCCCCTGCCAGGCTCTAACGGATGAGGGGAGTCTCAAGGAAGCAGAGATGATGATTTTTGTTGTGCATAACCTGAAGGAGCAGTGGGGAAAGGCTGCTGGTAAACACTGAATTAATCCTCGGAATGATTTACCAGGGCAGAGCTCTGTGCTGGTGCTCAGAATCCAACCTGTGCTTACTGGCATTCCTGCCCAGCGGAAAGAAATCTTTTTTGGGATCTCCTTCCTTATATATTTTATGGTTCATAACCACTCCAGGTGTTGCAGCAGCGCTTTCCTGGTCCTCCCCAGAATTCCGCATCTTCCTTCGGGATGCGGAGCGGCCTCGGAGGCTTCCCCCAAAGGCGGAGGTGGCCGCGGCTGTATCGGGAGAGGGAGCCCTCATCCCGGGCATGGCTGTGGCCACCGCTGGCCCCCGGGGCTGGCCCGCAGCTGCAGGCACCCGGACAGGGAGGAATATGTGCCCTGCCTTGCTGGAAGCTGGGGGGATTATTCAGCCTTAAATCCCTGCGGTGTGAGACGGGAGAGGGGCAGGGCAGGCTGGCTGCGTTTGCCGCAGCACCGGGCTGGAGGGAGCTGGGACAGGGCGAAGAAAGAGCTGCGGTGTCTGCCCCGCACTGCCCCGGCCCCACAGCCTGCTTCCTGCCGCAGGAGCTCAGGGATGGGTCCCGAGGGTCAGGGAATGGGTCCTGGATGTGTCCGGAGCTCAGGGATGGGTCCCGAGGGTCAGGGAATGGGTCAGGGATGGGTCCGGAGCTCAGGGATGGGTCCCGAGGGTCAGAGAATGGGTCCAGAGGGTCAGGGAAGTGTCACCCTGGGCTCCCCAGGGTCACGGATGGGTCCGGACTGGGTCTAGGGCTCAGGGATGTGCCCGGAGCTCAAGAAGTGTCTGGGATTCAGGGATGTGTCCGGGATGTATCCAGAGCTCAGGGATGGCTCAGGGCTGTGTCCGGAGCTCAGGGATGTGTCCAGGATGTGTCCGGAGCTCGGGGATGTGTCCAGGATGTGTCCGGAGCTCAGGGATGTGTCCAGGATGTGTCCGGAGCTCAGGGATGTGTCAGGGATGTATCCATAGCTCAGGGATGGCTCAGGGCTGTGTCCGGAGCTCGGGGATGTGTCCAGGATGTGTCCGGAGCTCGGGGATGTGTCCAGGATGTGTCCGGAGCTCGGGGATGTGTCCAGGATGTGTCCGGAGCTCAGGGATGTATCCATAGCTCAGGGATGTGTCCGGGATGTATCCATAGCTCAGGGATGTGTCCGGGATGTATCCATAGCTCAGGGATGTGTCCGGGATTTGTCCGGAGCTCAGGGATGTTCCTGGAGCTCAAGAAGTGTCTGGGATTCAGGGATGGGTCAGGGCTGTGTCCGGAGTTCAGGTCTGTGACTCAGACAGGTAAATCCAGGCTGTCCTGCCTGGAATGGAATGAACATTAAAGACAGGGGCGATGTGCTCGGGGGGTGCAGGGGGAGCAAAGCCCGGCGGGTGCCGAGTCAGGCTGAGCTCAGGCTGGCAGCCAGGTAGCCCCTCGCTGTTCCTGCTAGCCACGGCTGAGCCCCCCATCACCCCCTGACCTCGCAATGCCTTTGGAGTCCGATACTCGCTGTAGTTTGAATTGTGGGCTCCTCAGGGCGAGGACTTCTCCCTTGTGGCTGTTTCCCGGTGGCAGCAGGGACAGCAGGGTCCTGGATGGGGCTGTGATGTCGAGCTGGTGACTTTTCCAAACATCCCGTGCCACTCAGCCAGCTTTGGTACACGTCACATTTTACATCCCAACCCGTCCGTTATGTGCACGAGCAGTCAGATCATAACCTGTTGAAAAATCTGTTTATTAAAGAGAGTAACGAAGCCTCAAAACAAATATCCCCGTGCCTCCTCTACTCCCTTTCTTCCCCTTCGGTCCGTGATTGCATTTTTCTTTCCTACATCCCAGCATGAAACAGTAACACATTACAGCACAAAGCAAAACACCACTTATCTAATCTGGGCTGTAATATGGGATCGGCCCCGAGTAGGATGCAGCAGGGGCCAGGAGTGGGGCTGGCTGGCAAAGGACAATGGATGGCTGCAGATGCGGATCGAGTGAGACAATTGAACCAATTATAGCACTCCGGGCACTTCAATGAGATCGCAGAGCATTTCCTGAGCTTTGGTAGAAGTAATCAGCGTTCCCATTCATCTCTGCCCCGTCCTGCCTGCCCTGCTCTGTGCAGAGTGCAGCTCCTGCACTTGTGGCCCTCGGACAATGCCCCTGGCACGCTTTGCTCCCTTATCCCACTCTTTGTCCCTGTCAGAATTTAAAAATCACTAATTGCTTCCCCCCATCTATCTAAGCTCGTGTAATCATGTTACTTGAATAAGTAATGTTTTTGAGATATTGAAATGTTTGGTGCTGTAAGTAGCTGTTTTTTCTCCCCCTCTGAAATTGCTGCATTTTGGCAGCTGCTGGAGGGAGCTGCGAGTCCAGCCTGAGGCTGGTGGGCTCATTGCAAAGTGCTTTGCAACACTTTGGGTGAGGGGAAGCAGAATGACCTGTGCTGTTTCTTTTTAGCACCGTTTAAGCTGTAAAACCAGCCAACCAACTCTCTTCCAAATGTTGGCCGCTGAGATTGACTGCACTCATGAAGATAACGGGGGGAAGTATTTTTCTCTTAAGTCCAGAGCTGTCCTAAATCAGCCAGGGATCCTGGAGGGCCGTGGAATGCTCAGCATCCCAGCCAGGGACATAAAGACACCAAAAATGTCACTTGAAGTGTTGCCTCTTCTTCAGCAGTAACTCTGCTCCATAAATGCAATTGATCTCCTGAGAGAGGAGGGATTTCTTCAGCAAAGGCAAGCTTTGTGAGGAAAAATATACGAGCTGTGTGTGCTCCAGATCCAAGGACTCGGAGTGTCACAGCAGCCAGGGGATGTGTGGGTTACACACGGTGCTGCAGGGCTGAATTCAAGTTGTGTCCAGATTTAAAAATCACTTCAAGCAGTGACTGCAACGTAAACTGAGCATTGAGGGTTGATTTTTTTATTTCATTCAGGTTTTTTAGCACAGTGTTGTTGCTGTTGTCAGATCTGGGCTGGATCACGGCTTTGAACCGACGTGAATAGGAAATTTGGGCTCAAGGAGGTTTAGGTCTTGCCTTGCCTGTGCTGAGAAGCAGCTGGAGCATCCTCAGCTCCAAGGACTATTCTGCAGGATGGGCTGGGGGATGAGCATGTAATGGTAGGAGTTTTACAAGTGTCTAAAAACAGAAGCTTATAATGAAAGTGCTTCCTCAGCCATAACTGCAGCGTGCTGGCATAATTGGAATGCTGAGTGGTGTGCTGGGTTTAGGAAGGTAATAAGAACTGCAATCAGTATTAAATAAAATGTATCTTCCTTTAGGGGAAATAAATGTATATCAAATATTCATGAATCCAAGTTAGTCTTCATACATTACACAAACAGTTTTTCAAAAATGCAGCTATCCTGAAGGCCGGGTGTGATGTGTGTGAAGGAGAGGGATTAGCTTGGAGCTGGGGAGGGGGAAAGGGCCTGGCCTGTCACCACCTGAAGGAGCAAAACCCTCTGGGCTCCTGTGAGGTCTTGCCTGAGCAGCACATTTGAAAAAGTGGTTTAAATTGTGCAGAAGTGTTAAAAGAAGCGAAACTGCCTCTTTACAATATTTATCATCTCCAGCAAAACGTGGCCATCCACATGAGCCTTCCAAGAATGGAAACCTGAAAGGGGAGTGGGTTTCAGTTCACAGATACTGCAGTAAATGCTGGTTCCCTGCCAAGGGCAGGATTCATGTGAGAGGATTCTCTTGCCTGTCCTCAGGGTGGTTTTTTTAGCTCCTGTGAACTTGTGTTTCCCTGCCTGCCCTAACACACACAGAGGGGAGGAGAAGATCCTGCAGGAGAGGCACAGCAGAGCCCTCCCTTTCCAGCCAGGCTGAGGATTGTCCTGATTCCAGCACCCCTGGGATGAGGGAAAAACGTGAAAACCTCCAGCTCGGCAGCAGCACAGAGTGTGGATAGCACAGACGTGTGAGCTCAGACCTCACAGAGCTTCCTGCTTCTCACCTGGGGCCATCCTTGGTGTCCTGCCCAGCTCTCAGAAAGGTGTTTCTCGTTTGTCACAAGGGGGGCTCAAAAATTCACAGCCTCGCTCCTGGTTTCAGCACAGTGTGGTGCCAATTTGGCTAAAAGTGTGGGGCTGGAGGGGCTTTGGTTTCGTGCCTCTGAAGGCAGGCTGTGCTGTTAGCTAACACCTCCGTGTTTGGGAGCAGTAAAAGTTCAGGCTGGTAAAAGCAGGGAGGAATCTGCAGGTGTTTTCCAGGAGAGAGTTTGTTAGTTTAATCAAATTGGGCTCGTCTGGAGTGGTGTCAGCAGAATTCTTCTGTGCAGTTTGTGAAATGTCAGTGCTTTCATCCAACAGCTACAATCAATTTGCTGTTTGATAAAATAAGCAAACACCTCCAGGCTGCATCCTTATCCCTGCCTGTACAAACAGAGGGGCAGGGAGGCACGGGCATGGATTCTGTTACTTCCTGGGGCGAGGAGGGTTTCGTTCCTCGAGGCTTCCAAAAGAGCTGTGGAGAGAGGGCTAATTTGTGTCATTTGCTGAAACCACCGGGCTCTTCTTCCCTGCTTGGGGAATTATTGATTTTATCACTCTCCGACCTTACACGTGTCACTGTCTTGTGCGTGCTGGCCTGTAGGAAGTGCTGTCTGCACTGATTCACAGCTGAGCAATAATTCGGGTTTGTTTGTGATTACTCTCTTATTTTTGGCTCATCAGCCATACGCACTTGTTCCTTCTGCCAGGTTTAAATCCTCGGGAAAAAAAATGTTTCAAATAATATAAAATATCCAAACAAAGCCTCCCTGCTTCCCCATCACCCTGCCACAACCCAAACACTTTTATTCCTCTCTGTAAAGACTCATCACTGCCCCATTGATTTCATTGTCTGGGTGTCTTCAACAGTTTTCTTGGGTCTCAGCGAGTCGGGGGAGAGTGGAATATGATTGCAGATATCAAAACATGAGTGTGTAACCCTATTGAAGGGCTGTCAGGCTGGCTGGAGTGCAGGGGGAGGGGGGTTTGCTGTGTTATTGTGCTGCTTCCCTGCCAAAAAAACTCATCCCCTGCTCGCAGAAATGGAGGGGGGATGGAGCAGAGATGCTGTTAGGGAGGAGGGTTGGTCACAGGGAGGAAATATATGGAGCATCTACTAGAGCTTGCATGGTACATTAATTGTCTGTAGCTTTTCCCTTTCCTTCTCAAAGCAAAATTAATTATGGGGAGGTGATGTTCCTTTAATGAACATCATTTAATTTAAAAAAAAAAAAAAAAACGGACAAGTGTGCTATCATTAGGTCTCTTACTTAATGTAGTGTGTTTTCTGGAGCAGAATGTGGTTGCTGTGGCAGGGTGGAGGTGAAGGGAGTCCCTTTCCTCTCGGCTCAGGAATCACACAAACACCGACTCCAATCCCTGCTTGCCTGTGGGGGACACTGCTTGACCGCTTATTGCATATTTGATCAGCTTAATTCTGCAAGCCTGAGCCTCCCCGGGGTGTCAGGGGGACTCTGGGGTTCAGATTGGTTGGCAGGGCAAGCAAGGGAAGGGGATGTTCTGTGTGGGGGTGTATGTTGGGTTTTGTACCACTTATTTTGTTGTTTTTTTTTTTTTTTTAGTTAGGATTAATAGAAACACGATTGAGGTGATTCTCATGTCCGGGCTTGGATGTTTATTATATCTTACCTGAAATTACAGAAAGTGTGACAGCACCTCTAGTTCCTTGCTAGAAGTGGGGGAAAATGGCTCCAGCTGAGCCTGCTCCAAAGCCTTTTAAAGTTAAACAAACTACTAAAAGTTTAACACCTCCATTATTTATCCTTGTGACCCAATAATAGATTCCCAGGACTTTTAGAGTGACGTTTGACTGATCAACCAAAGGTTACTGCCCGAGTTCTGTGAAGAAGAGGAACAAAGAAAAAGACACTACCTAAAATTCTCCATTTTGTCCCATATCCACCACTATACTGTAAAAACCTCAAATTTAAAACCCATCACCCAGTGAAAATACACTCATCTAACCTGCATTTGTGATTTCTAACTCATTATTCATATTTCCAAGCCTTCTCCAAGGTTTCAGGTCCAGAGCAGGAATCACAGAGAGCTGAGAAACTGCAGAAAATCCAACAGTTCTGTGCCCTCTGTGCTCCCAGTCTGGAATGATCCCCCCTTTTCCTCCTAAAGGCACAAAGGAGCCCTTTATGGGAGAGCCTGGAGCTCAGGGACACAGCTCAGCCAGCCTGGGGCTGGGTTTGCCCCACTCTGGTGAGAATAAACTCAGATGAGTTTATTTATTATTAACACAAACCACCCCTGCTCCTCTTCCACTGCCACCCTTCATCAGCTGAGCAGCACAAACTCGGGTCAGGCAATCCAGGCACCACCCTGGCACAGCCACCAAGGGCTTCCAAAATAAGGATAAAAATCATAACAAGTCCAGGTTTTAGCTCAAAATACAAGAGGTGTGGTGGTGAATTGAGGGGAGTGGCAGCTGCTCTGGTTTCAGGTTGTGCCACATGGAATCGTGAGAGGTTAATCTCAAAATGGAATTGGTAGAACCTCTTAAGGGCTGGGCTCTTGTAAAATCAAATTGTCTGCTAAAGACAGCTGACTTCCAACATGCTTATAAATAAAATGGTCAAAATTCGGGATTTTTCTTTTTTCCCATGTGCCGCTTTCCTTATAAGAAAAATAACTGGAGGTTCTTTCCTAATTGTTTCTGCTTTTCAAGATGGAATATGGTGCTTCTGGTCTGAACTGTGCCTATCAGTACTTTACATGAAGTGTCATTCTTGATATGTGTGTTATCTCCATTTTCAAACATAGGCTTTTTATGGAAAAACAGAACTTAAATTGCAGTGGATGAAATAGGAGCTATTCCCCATAAGTTTTTAGAAAAGAAGAATCAGAATACCCCTGTAGAGAGTCACTGCTGGAGGTTTTTGGCAATGCCTGAAGGCCAAGCAGGAGGATCTCAAACCCATTTTTGGTGTTTCTGCTGGGGCTTCCAAGCTCTTGCAAACCCATTCTCCCTTGCTGTGGTGGAGTTTGGATCAGGCAGTGGTTGCCGTGCTGCCAAACCAAGCATCCTGATTTTCAGCTTTTTGTTCTCCTTTGCCCTCAAGTGGCTGTTTGCAAATGAGCTGTTGGTGACACCCGAGTGACTGTGTTTGACTTAATATTTTTCTTTTTCTTGCCTTGAAGATTTTTTTTTTTGTTTGGGAGGGGGTTAGCCTACATATGTGGGTACAGAAATACCCACTCTTTCCATTTTATTTTCCACAGCATCCACTTGCCGTGTGTTATTTGCTCCCACCCTTGAGGGGTTATTGCATTTGTCATCTCCTTTTGCCATGTGGGGCGAGAGGCAGCGTTTGTTAATACACAGGAGAGCTGGCACTTCCACGGCTGGGAAATGATGTACTTTGGGAAGTCACCTGAGGTGACAAGTGCCACGGGAGGGTGAAATGTCATCTGCCTGAAACAATGGCCGTGAGCAATGATCATCGGCAGCTCTCACCTCCGCAGGGCTGAGGTTCTGCCACCCAATCTCCCGTGCTCAGATTAACTCAGGAGCATTAAAACACCCGCCCTGTGCTGCCTGCTTCCCCCTTATCTGCGCTCTCGGCACAGAAATGCTTGCTTCTCTATACTAAAATGGGATTTTTTTTTTTTTAACCCAGAGAAAAGCGTATTCCATTGTTATTACCTTCATTCCCAAGCTGTGTTTATACTCTGATAACTGCCAGCCTAGTTTCCAGCAATAGCTGCCGATAGAAAAGATTACCTCTGTATTCTGAGCGTTTTATTGACTTGTTCAATAGCACTTTTCTGTTATTTGCCATGGCTGGAGGGGCTGGCCAAGGGGCACAAGAGGCACCAGCAGCCCTTCTGCTGTCCCCAACACAGCCCTGCTTGGCTGGCTGTGCCCAGAGCTCTTGGCTGCTCCAAATTTGGGTTATTGGCAAACACCTTGTGCAAGCCGGGGCTCTTGATCCGTCTCTTTGTGGAGCTTGAACTTGCCACATCGCTCATGTAATGGGGGAGTTCAGGCTCATGGTTCTTGCACAGGGAGCTCTGTGTGGTGTGGAGGTGTTTGTGTGGAGCAGGAGCTTCCCCATCCTGCGCTGCTGGGATTTATTTCTGCTCCTCACACCGCCTGTACTTTGGTTTTAGCTCTGGCTCGGGGAATATTTTGCTGCAGGAGGCTCTGTTGTGCTCTCGGCAGGGTACAGACAGATCTAACCCGCTCAGCGCATCAGCACTGTGGGTGACAAATGCTCCCAAATCTGCTGGGCAGGAGGAATGGGGCTGGCAGGGTGTCCCCAAGCGGGGACAGGGCTGGGGCTGGCAGGGTGTCCCCAAGCAGGGACAGGGCTGTGACACCCCGGACAGGAGGAATGGGGCTGGCAGGGTGTCCCCAAGCAGGGACAGGGCTGTGACACCCCGGACAGGAGGAATGGGGCTGGCAGGGTGTCCCCAAGCAGGGACAGGGCTGGGGCTGGCAGGGTGTCCCCAAGCAGGGACAGGGCTGTGACACCCCGGGCAGGAGGATTGGGGCTGGCAGGGTGTCCCCAAGCGGGGACAGGGCTGTGACACCCCGGACAGGAGGAATGGGGCTGGCAGGGTGTCCCCAAGCAGGGACAGGGCTGTGACACCCCGGACAGGAGGAATGGGGCTGGCAGGGTGTCCCCAAGCAGGGACAGGGCTGTGACACCCCGGGCAGGAGGAATGGGGCTGGCAGGGTGTCCCCAAGCAGGAACAGGGCTGTGACACCCCGGACAGGAGGAATGGGGCTGGCAGGGTGTCCCCAAGCAGGGACAGGGCTGTGACACCCCGGACAGGAGGAATGGGGCTGGCAGGGTGTCCCCAAGCAGGGACAGGGCTGTGACACCCCGGACAGGAGGAATGGGGCTGGCAGGGTGTCCCCAAGCGGGGACAGGGCTGTGACACCCCGGACAGGAGGAATGGGGCTGGCAGGGTGTCCCCAAGAAGGAACAGGGCTGTGACACCCCGGACAGGAGGATTGAAGCTGGCAGGGTGTCCCCAAGCAGGAACAGGGCTGTGACACCCCGGACAGGAGGATTGGGGCTGGCAGGGTGTCCCCAAGCAGGAACAGGGCTGTGACACCCCGGACAGGAGGAATGGGGCTGGCAGGGTGTCCCCAAGCAGGGACAGGGCTGTGACACCCCGGACAGGAGGATTGGGGCTGGCAGGGTGTCTCCAAGCAGGGACAGGGCTGTGACACCCCGGACAGGTCTCTGCCATCCCCCAGCTCTGTCCCCCGGCCTCTCCCCCCTTGTCCCCTGGCTGACAACATCAGAGGGCGCTCCTGCCATCTCCGCTGCTTTTTCCATCGCTGCTTTTTCCATCGCTGCCTTTGGCTGCCGGGATGCGCTGGCACAGGCTGGGAGTTCTGTCGGGCAGACGGGAGCTGTGCCATCCCCACCCACCCCCCTGGTCCCGGCCTTGGCTTTGTCTCGCCTTTGGGGACAGTGAATGCGCAGCGAGGCTCCAGACTGGGATTTTTCCCAGCGGTTTTGGGGCTGTGTGTTTAAATTATTGTTTAAATGTGTTTAAATCCCCTCGCAGCTCTGGGCTGGTGGGGAGAGGAGCTCTGGGTCCTGAGGGGCAGCGCAGCCCCTCGGATTTCACCTCTTTCCTCTCCTTTAGTTACTGGAGGAGGTAAAGTAACTCTGCTGATCCATCCTGTTGTTAAGTGAAGGTAGCAGGGTGCCAACAATTAAAGAAGTAATTGTTCAATTGGTTCTGCAATAATACTCATTGATTCTTTGTTTGAAGTGATTCGCTTTTCAATCCTCCTGCATTTAGAGATCTTGTTTCACCTATGTCAAGGCGAGTTCAGGAAACCTAATTAACTGGGTTTTGTTTTTTATAATTAGGTCCCTAAAATAATTCATAGGTGGTGTTAATAACCCCATTTAAAAATCTATTAAGCTTTTGGAAAAGTTGGACAGAATCCTCCGCGCTGATTTTTTTTTTTCCTTTCCTTCCCTCCTCCTTTTTCCCCTTGGAGATGTGGTGCTTCTTCCTTTTCCAGCGCACTAATTAGAAACAGTAGGATTACGGTGGGAAATAATATACACGTGAGGTTATCATGCACAGGGCGAGAGGAGGCTGCTGCCTCCCTTCCAAAGGTCCGCTCTCCATCTCCAGTGGGAGCTGGCAGAGTTCATTAAGGGACAGATTGCACCGCAAGGACCCCGCTTGGCATTTGCCAGCCTGCGAGCCGGGGCCAGGAGGGGAGAGGCAGGAAGGGATAAAGGGTGGAAAAAGCGTCACCGCCGGCACTGCTGACAGGCAGCTCTCCCCAAAGAGAGCTCTGGACATATTTCACTTTGTCCCGTTCTGCTGTCCTGGCTCGGTGGCCGCCAGCCCTGGCACTGACAGCCCCTCTCCGCACCTGAGAACACCTTTAAAGTCTTTTAGAGTCCTTTTAGCGGCAGTTTTTCAGTTTTTCCCGGGAGGTTTCTGCCGGGTGATTTTTGCTCGGAGCTGTCCCCGGCGGGGCGGGGGATGCTGAACCCCGGCGGCTCCGCTGCCATCTGCGAGCGCTCCCGGCTCCCCCGGGCCGGGAATCGTGTGCCCTTTGGGATGCCAAGGCTGTCTGACATGGATCCTGGGAGGGATTTCAAGCCTTGTGGCGAGCGCACACACACATATGGCAGCTCTGAGCCTCAGCGCTGCCGGCGCCGGGAATGTTTTGTGCTGCTCCCACTCACCGGAGTGATTTTTTTTTTTTTATCTTTACGTGTATAAAGAGAAATGCCGATCCCGCTAAGGTTATGGAATTCCATGGAATGGTTCCCCCCCTGCGGGATGGTTCAGCAGGGTGAGCCCCGCTGTTCTCCCTGTGCAGGGGGTGCATGAATTCCAAAATTCCAAAAGGAGACACAGCAGGAAGTTCTAGTTAAACCTGGCATCACCTGCAAGGGTTGCTGTCTGCATCCTCAGGGAAGGTTGCAAACCTTTTTTTTTTGCCTGGCAGAGCTGAGGTGCTGGCTGGGAAGTGCAGTGTGACCTTCTCTGTGAGCCCTGAGGCATGGAGAGCGTCCTGAGCCAGCTCCAACAGCAGCATTTCCCCACCACATTTTCCTCCTGAAAGTCAAAATGTAAATTTTTATATTACCCCGCCTGAATGTGACAAAGTCCTACTTAAAAATGTAAAGATTCCCATCTTCACATGCACCATAAAGGCCTTTGCATCCAGACTGTTGATTTATTATCGAGCTACAATGGCTGGAGCAGGAGAGCAAAGTGAAATCTATGAAAGTGGCTGATGTGACAAAATTAACAGTTGTCAGCAGAGGAGAGGGGAAGGCAAATGTTGATACTCAGCAAACCGGGGAGTGGGGAAAGCAAAGTTGTCTTCGCATTCCAGATGCAAAAATCTTCCTGCAACACCAGGGAAAGGGGCAAGGGTGGTGCTGAGGGGGGATGGGACAGGGACAGGACAGGAGAGATGCTGAGGTGAAGGAGGGATGGACCAGGACAGGAGGGATATTCAGGAAGAGGAGGGATGTTCAGGGTCAGGACCAGGAGGGATATTTAGGGACAGGACAGGAGGGATGCTGAGGCACAAGGAGGGATGTTCAGGGACAGGACAGGAGGGATGCTGAGGATCAGGAGGGATATTCAGGCACAGAAAGGATTCTCAGGGACAGGACAGGAAGGATGCTGAGGACCAGGACAGGAGGGATGTTCAGGGACAGGAGGGATGCCGAGGCACAGGAAGGATGCCGAGGACCAGGAGGGATATTAGGTACAGGAGGAACGCTGAGGACCAGGACAGGAGGGATGCTAAGGTACAGAAAGGATGCTCAGGGACAGGACAGGAGGGATGTTCAGGGACAGGACAGGAGCGATGCTCAGGGACAGGAGGGATGCTGAGGACCAGGAGGGATATTCAGGGACAGGACAGGAGGGATGGTCAGGGACAGGAGGGATGCTCAGGGACAGGACAGGAGGGATGCTGAGGACCAGGAGGGATGCTCAGGGACAGGACAGGAGGGATGCTCAGGACCAGGAGGGATGCTCAGGGACAGGACAGGAGGGATGCTCAGGGACAGGAGGGATGCTCAGGGACAGGACAGGAGGGATGCTCAGGGACAGGACAGGAGGGATGTTCAGGGACAGGAGGGATGCTCAGGGACAGGACAGGAGGGATGCTAAGGTACAGAAAGGATGCTCAGGGACAGGACAGGAGGGATGCTCAGGGACAGGAGGGATGCTCAGGCACAGGAGGGATGCTGAGGGTCTGAAGCTCTCAGCAGCAGTGCTGGGCACAGGCTGCAAGGCCAGCGCAGCTTTCCTGGGAGAAGAGATTGCAAAGGAAGGAGACAAATCCCGTGGTTCTTTGTCCTCTCTCTCTCTCAGGGTGTGGGGTTACATTTTAGGGAGCAATGGTTTCTCTACAGGGGAATTTGGGCAGTTCCCATTGGTTGTGCCAGCTTGGGTTTGGACGTGGGGAATTTTAGGCTCAGACAAGCAGACAGCTCAGGAAGGGGATTAAAATAACCCTTCTCTTGGGTTATTTTTCAGTTTAAGCCCAGCTCTGGCTCTGGCTGTTCAATTTGAAGCTGTTCTGGTGTTTTTCTGAACCAACAGGAGGGGCAGATGTCATATCTTGCAAATGGAGCTGAGATTTTGGGGGGTGAGGTTAATGGAGGGGTTATTTGTTATGGGCTTTGAATGGAGGTGTTTTGCTGAGTGGGCTGGGTGTGTGATGTGCAGCAGGGAAAAGTGGAGCCCCTGTCTAACAAAAGGGTGAATGGTGTGTTTGGTGGAATTGTTTATGGCAGCCCAGGGTTAAAGTGGTTTGAGATGTCTGCTGTCACATTCCAGGCTTCTTTTCACCTTCCACTTGCAGTTTTTGGGGGCTTTCTTATGTACAAATAGCTGCACCAGTCCAGCAGGGTTATTTGTGATGGTGCTGGCAGGAATTGACCCTTCTGATATCTGGGAATTTTGCACCTGAACAGCTCTGATAAAACAAATTACTTCCTAGATGGATATTTTGAAAAAAAAAAAAATTTAAAAATCCACCTTTATTCCCCAAACACCTTGAGTTTATGAAACAAAATGTGTGAGGACTTGGCTGACCAACCTTTTATTGGGAGGTGTGGGTCATGGCTTGGATGAAAGGCTCCCTGCAAGACTCCAAAGCAAGAAACTTCCCTGCTAAACCTGTCTGGGAAAAGGTTAACAGGAGATGAATTGAATTATATTAGTGAAAATTGCATCATTAGGAGAAGCCTCTTCCTGCAAAATGCACAAATATAGCTGAATTCACAGATGCATTTTGGTCTTCTGCACCAGGAATATTTGTCATCCCAGAAAAAAAGTGGAAGAGGCTTGTTCTTCAATGCCTGGCATGTCACTACATGCTGTGAAGTGCAAATAGAGGAAGAAAAATTAACACATAAAAGAAATGTACTGTTTCTGCAGGAAAATTAGCTAGTTAAAGCTGATGGAAGTGGCTTTTTAATAAAATAGAGAAAAGGAAAAAAAAAAAAAGAAGCAAAACCGCAGCAGAAAATAGCAGCATTTTCTTTTTGCTTGGCTGGGGGAAAAATAAGCATCTTTTATATTGCAACTTTTGAGTGCTTCGAGCTGGACGAGACAAACCTTTGCACGAGAGGGGAGAAAAAAAAAAAAATTCCTACAAACACACGAAGCTGGAACAATCCTGGAATCCTTTTGGTGTATCCAGAGCTGCCGTTCCCCGGCTGGGAGGGAGGAGGAGCCGGCTGCTGATGCATTGCATGCACGGATTTCTGCCTGCATCCCCTCCTCCCCTCCCTGCCACACGGAAAGGGGCTCTCAAACTGCAGCCGAGTTGTGCAAACACGCCGAGTGTGAAAGAAAATAATCTGATTATTCTGCGGTGAGGCGCTAGCAAGCGCTTTGGATGCGGTGTGGATTTCTCACCTTTTGTTTTTGGAAAGGATTTGGAAAGCTCATGGAGTTTTGGACTCATCCCTTGATGCTATCGGCCCTTCTGGATTTAGCTGATGTCAGGGTGAGGTTGAGCAGGACTGGACTCCAAAGAGGAGAATTTGTCAGTGGCTTGTGTTCCCAAAAATCTGTGGGGGAGAGGAATGGGGCTGCCTTTGGGTTTGGCCAGCCAGGGTGAGGAGCTGCCAAGGCAGTGGAGTGTTGACCTTGGTCTTTGAAAAACAAACACTGGAAAGGCAGTGTTGAAGACACACAAAAAATTTTAAAAAATTAAATAAAAACTTAAAAAAAAAAAAAAATTAAAAAGAAAAAAAAAAAAATCCACTCTGCACCTGGCCCATGCTGCTGCTGGCAGAGGGGAGGAGCAGAGCCTCTCCTGCCCCCAGGAATGTGTTCAGGGGTGTGGGATGGCTCTGAGGGAGCATTAATATTGGTTCTTTAGCTTTCCACACACATTACTGGCAGCAGGGAAGGTTTGGAATAGCCTCGCTCCTGAACACTCGTGTGCAGCTTCCCAGGAGCTGTTTGAAGTCCTGATAAAGGTGTCTCAGAGCAAGGAATGCTCCTGTCTTTATTTTCAGGATGATGTTGTATATTTACATCAGAGAGATTTTTTTAATTTTTTTTCTGAGTGCAGTAGGAGAGGACGTGGCTGTGAAAGGAACAAAACGCTCAGCTCTGGGCTGAGAAAACAAATCCAGGCTCTGCTGAGTGAAACCCTCCTGGTGTGATGGCAGCAGCTCC
This sequence comes from Acridotheres tristis, assembly GCA_037013685.1. Lineage (NCBI taxonomy): Eukaryota > Metazoa > Chordata > Aves > Passeriformes > Sturnidae > Acridotheres > Acridotheres tristis. Next base: position 9,446,180 of record CM072906.1, read on the forward strand.
TGGGTGCATGTGTGTGGGGTTTTTTTAGTGTTGGATCTCAGAAATCTGGAATTTTGAGTTTTCTGTGCTCCTTGGCACAGATCCCCTGGAAAACACTGCACTGGATCTGAAACCTTGGAGAAGATTTGTAAATATAAAAAATGAGTTAGAAATCACAGATGTGCAGTGGGTTAGATGTGTGTATTTTCACTAGGTTTTAAATTTGAGGTTTTTATCAATAGTGGTAGTTAGGGGACAAGATGGAGAATTTTGGGTGGCATCTTTCTCTTTGTTCATCTTCTTCTCTTCCTGCTTCTTCATGGAACTCAGGTAGTTCTCTTTGGATTGGTCAGTTGAAAGTCACTCTAAGGGTCATGGGAATCTATAATTGGGTTAAGAGTATAAGTAATATAGGTATTAAACTTTTATTGGTCTGTTTAGCTTTAGAAACAAGCTCAGCTTGGAGCCATTTTTCCCACTTCTAGCAAGGAGCTAGAAGTGTTGTTATGCTTTCTGTAAATTTCGATAAGATATAAAAAACATCCAAGTCCAAACACGAGAATCTGGCTCAATTGCCTTCCTAATAATCCTGAACCCGACCAGAAACAGATGAAACCGAGACAAACCACTCAGAAAAGCCCTGGTGCAAAGCCTAGAAAAGCCCAAAACCCTCTTAGAGAGAGAGAGAGAGAGAGAGAGCCTTTTGTTCTGACCAGCCTGGAGCCCTTTTCTCTTAGGCTCAAGGCTGGGCTCTAAGCTCCAGCCTAGCAAAGGTGTCTCCATTCCCCTGACACAACACGAGCAGCTCCTCAGCCCAATGCCGTGCCTGAATCTGCTCCTTGCAAGGCAAAAAGGGCACGGAGGGGCAAGGGAAGACTGGCTCAGACCTCCAGGCAGGCGTTTTTAATTGCAAATGGTGTGATTTTTGAAAAAGGGGGGAGGCAGGGAGAGCCCTTTGCTGCAGGCTAAGGGAGCAAGAGATTGAAAGCTTGCTGTGGTGGTCATCAGAGGTGAAGAATAAGTCATAAATGATCCAAGGGCAAAGGCCGAATATAGACTGATGGCTGCTTTGTTCCTGCAGCCTTGGGAAGGACCTTGGTGCTGCTCTGTGCTGGAGGTGCCCTGGGTTTAACCCTTCCCTGCCCGGCCACGCACAGAGGATTCCAGCAGTGCATGCTCTGTGCTGGCCTCAGCCAGGCTGCTGGGTTCCTGAATCTCCAGCTGGAAACCAGAACCTGCTGAGAATATCCGAGGAAAAGGGGGAACTCTGTCTTCTGCTGCTTAAGAAAGTGGGGGGGGTTGTGGCTCTGAAAATCCCGTGGTTCAAAATATCCAGTGGGAAATACCATTGTCCTTTTCCCAGGCAAGTTCATGAGTTTACCTTGGTTTATCCACTTGAAATGAGCACCACCAGGTTAGGACCAAAGCTCAAGGTAAATTGCTCAGAAGCTCCAATTCCTGAGCTAAAGGCTTTGAGTGTTGGGTGGTCACAAGTCCCCAGGGTGAAATTGTCTTTGCCAGGACTTCCTTGTAACCTGAGCCATGGGTGTAGCATCCCCCAGTGCCTCGGTTCGTCCTTCTCCTCTATTTTATGGTTGGTAAAAGTTCTCCAGCACCTGGATTTGTGCGTTCCTGCAGTGGGAATGTGTAGGGCTGAGAAGGAGCAGATTTTTACAGCCTGAGACAGAAAGGATCCAATTCCTTGCAGGTGCTAAAATTCATTTTACTGTACGTGTGAGCGAGACTCCTCTCTGCTGGGAATTAAGTTAATTCTTATCTGCATGGGGTTTTTTGCTGTGGCAATTCCGTTGTGGGTTATTTTGTACAAATTTCAACCCATTGATTTTTATTTATTTTTTTTTTTTCCCCTGGACCAAAATTATCTCGGCATCAGCTTCACCCAAGTTTAATAGAGATACACAAGGGAAAGGGAATGTTTTAGCCCGTTATTTTCCAGCAGAAGCAATGGCTGAATTTTCTCAGTTCCTCACCAGGCAGACCAAGGGCTGGCTTCTTGCACGGTTAAAATAAAATAGAAATAAACCAAAAAAACTTCCTGCTGGGGGTCAGCAACGGGGACAGCAGTGTGAGCACACATTTCTTTCCCTCCTGCACCTCTTGCTGCCGGGATTCTCCAGAGCAGGAAAGCTCTGTAGGGGAAAAAAAACCCCAAACTCACACCTCAGGCTGCTGCAGAAGCCCGGCAGTGGCCGCAGCCCTGTGCCTGGCAATGCATTATTGCTGCAATCAAAGGGGGCACGGCAGCAGGAATGTTTAACTGCAGCCTGTGATCCTCAGGTGTGACAATGAGATGCACAGTCATGCTCTCTCCCAGACGCAGGGTTAAAGATTTGCTTGGGGCCAGTCAATAGCACGCACTGAGTATCTTCCTCAAGAATGTGTCTGCTCTTTTCCTGCCTCCAAGTAGCAGCACTTGAGTCTCAGTCCCCTACTTGAATCACTGCACTATCTCCACTTCATCAGAAACCAGAGTTGAGTCTTTGATGATTGTTGTGACTCACGGTGTCACAGAACTACTTACCCTGTGATTTCAACTTTAATCACTGATCCGCTATCTACAGAGCCGCCTGTGGAACAGTTCCAATTGTAATTATAGGAAGCTCATCTGCTGCAAGCCACAAAGCAGGCTTTACCATATGCCTTTAAAGGTGAACTGATGTCATGATGAAATAACTGTGTTTTGCTGCAGATTGATACCACTGGCTGGGAAGTTAACATACAGCATGAAAGCTGTGACATTTTGCGAGCCCCGCTATCGCTCCCTAAGCCGTGTTAACCTCACATTCCCTGTTGTTTTACAAGGGATCTGCAGGTAACTGGGAAGTGTCCTCAGCTGCCTGGGGATGCAGCTGTGCAGTGCTACCTGTGGGACACAGGTTAAAGAATATGGGAGTGTGTTTCTCCTTTGCCTCTCACCTGACCTTAACATTTATTTTGATCTCTTTCTCCCCGCTTTGAAAGCTATTTCCTGTTTTTCTTTTCGGGGGTTGCTGCTGTGTGACTCTCAGAAATCTCTTCCTCGGGGCTGTTTTCTATCCCCCCTTGCCCGAGTGCTAAAAGCCCTGCCCTGTGCTCATTGTTTCCTAATTTACTCATGAGAATATTCACGATCAAAGCTCAGTTGTCATACTGGGAGGACTTACAGGTGCAGGGAAGTGACTTGCCCAAAATCTCAGTCAAAGTCCACACGAGGGTTTCTGCAGCACCTTACTCCTCAGAAACCCAGGAGAGAATTCCAGAAGCAAAATCCCCTTGCTCTGAACAGGTGCCATAGGAAGCATTATTTTCTTTCTCAGCAGCGAGGTGGGAGCTGCAAGGCACAAGGCAGCACGGATCCCTCTTTTCCAGGGCTCTGGGAGGGAGCTGGGAATGGTTCTCCCAGGATTTTTCCAGCTGTGCAAAGCTCAGAGCTCAGGCTGAGACCTCTCCTTGTTCCTTGTACCTGCAGCCCCCAGCGTGAAGAGGAGCAGAGTGGAGATGGCAAAGAGTTTGCTGGGGAAGGTCTTTCCAAAAAAACCCTTCAAGGGGAGGGAGCAGCACAGAGCTGGGGTGTGGTAGAGGTGGCTGCACCTCTCATTCTTTGTTCACCTCCTCCTTCTACCCAGATGTGGCTGCCTTTCAGCAGTGACACATTTCAAGAGATTTCTGGGAGCTGGGAGAATCTCTGTAAGCTCAGCCCAGCCATGTCTCAGTAGATTCTCCGTCTGTCCTCTAATTAAACTTTTGCCATGAAGTAGGGAAATGGGATCTGCAAGTCCAAAGTTGGCAGCTCCTCCTGACTCCTCCAACACCCTGCTGCTCTCTCCTCCTGCAACTGGCCACATAAAGATAAGTAAGGGAGATGGTTTTATTGCAAGCAGCTGGGGAAAATCACGTTGCTTCAGGTTCCATAAAATAGCCGAGCCTCAGCTTTTTTTATCCTGCCCATTCGCACATCCCCTATAAAAGGGACATCAGTTATAAACATTTCCTGTTTGTGCATACACTCTTCCAGTGCTTATGATGTATAGACTGACAAAAGGCTTAATGCTTTGAATATATAAAACACAAGGCCTGTGCAATGGAGGGTGACAGTTGCCCTTTAATGTTCTGCTTTTTAAAGATCAGGGTAGAGTTCAGAAAGCATAGTCATGAGGTTTAATGATTTAATGGGGACGACTGGGGAGCAAAAATAGTTACTACACCCTGGGGAAAAGTGGTTCCTCATACATATTACTTTAGCCTAATGGCCTATGAATGCTTCCTCTGTGGCATAGGAGGGTGTCACGGTACATAGACTCTATAATACTGAATGGGTTGATTAAATGCATATTAAACAATACTAAATTGGAGAAAAAAAAAAAAAAAGGCGCCACCAACTGTATTTATTCTGTTCTTAGAAAATGTTGTTACTCATTCAATTTCATTTGTGATATTATTATAATTTTCCCCCCATTTCCTGCTCGTGGCAGAGCCAGGGAGCCAAGTGTAAACACCACAGCTGGATCAGCTCTGCCGGGTGGGGATGGGGAGCAGGGAGAGAGGGCCGGGGCAGCCCTGGTGTGCTGGGCACGGCTGCAGGTGGCACCTCCTCAGAGTGCCAGGCAAAGCATTTCTCTGGAAAACGCCTTTTTCCTTTGCCTCCACACCAGGGCACTCCCTGCCCTGAGCGCTGTGTCCGCTCTGGGAGCTTTGTGTGACCCCCCAGTGTCACCCCCTGGACGCTGGTTTGGCCACCAAAGCCAAGTGACAGCTGGCTCGAGGGGTGGGACTGTCCCTTGCCATGGCACAGAGGGCAGCCCTGCCTCTGCAGCTCTCTCGGGCTTTGTTTGCTGCTGGTTCAGCCCGGCTGTCCCCTGTCCCCAGTAATGACAGTGCCACCCTGCTCTGCTGTCCCCTGTCCCTGGTAATGACAGTGCCACCCTGCTCTGCTGTCCCCTGTCCCCGGTAATGACAGTGCCACCCTGCTCTGCTGTCCCCTGTCCCCGGTAATGACAGTGCCACCCTGCTCCGGTGTCCCCTGTCCCCAGTAATGACAGTGCCACCCTGCTCTGCTGTCCCCTGTCCTGGTAATGACAGTGCCACCCTGCTCTGCTGTCCCCTGTCCCCGGTAATGACAGTGCCACCCTGCTCCGGTGTCCCCTGTCCCCGGTAATGACAGTGCCACCCTGCTCTGCTGTCCCCTGTCCCCAGTAATGACAGTGCCACCCTGCTCTGCTGTCCCCTGTCCTGGTAATGACAGTGCCACCCTGCTCCGGTGTCCCCTGTCCCCAGTAATGACAGTGCCACCCTGCTCTGGTGTCCCCTGTCCCCAGTAATGACAGTGCCACCCTGCTCTGCTGTCCCCAGTAATGACAGTGCCACCCTGCTCTTCCCCTTCCCCAGTAATGACAGCTGCCACCCTGCTCTGCTGTGCCCTGTTGCTGCCACCCTGCTCCGGTGTCCCCTGTCCTGGAAATGACAGTGCCACCCTGCTCCGGTGTCCCCTGTCCTGGTAATGACAGTGCCACCCTGCTCCGGTGTCCCCTGTCCCTGGTAATGACAGTGCCACCCTGCTCTGCTGTCCCCTGTCCCTGGTAATGACAGTGCCACCCTGCTCCGGTGTCCCCTGTCCCCAGTAATGACAGTGCCACCCTGCTCTGCTGTCCTCTGTCCCCGGTAATGACAGTGCCACCCTGCTCTGGTGTCCCCAGTAATGATAGTGCCACCCTGCTCTGCTGTCCTCTGTCCCTGTTAATGACAGTGCCACCCTGCTCCAGTGTCCCCTGTCCCTGGAAATGACAGTGCCACCCTGCTCTGCTGTCCCCTGTCCCCAGTAATGACAGTGCCACCCTGCTCTGCTGTCCCCTGTCCCCGGTAATGACAGTGCCACCCTGCTCCGGTGTCCCCTGTCCCTGGTAATGACAGTGCCACCCTGCTCTGCTGTCCCCTGTCCCCAGTAATGACAGTGCCACCCTGCTCTGCTGTCCCCTCTCCTGGTAATGACAGTGCCACCCTGCTCCAGTGTCCCCTGTCCCTGGTAATGACAGTGCCACCCTGCTCCGGTGTCCCCTGTCCTGGTAATGACAGTGCCACCCTGCTCCGGTGTCCCCTGTCCCCAGTAATGACAGTGCCACCCTGCTCCGGTGTCCCCTGTCCTGGTAATGACAGTGCCACCCTGCTCTGCTGTCCCCTGTCCCTGGTAATGACAGTGCCACCCTGCTCTGCTGTCCCCTGTCCTGGTAATGACAGTGCCACCCTGCTCTGGTGTCCCCAGTAATGACAGTGCCACCCTGCTCCGGTGTCCCCTGTCCTGGTAATGACAGTGCCACCCTGCCCCAGCACTTCCCACTGTGTTTTTAGGACAAAAAGGAAAAAAGGAACGTGAGGATTTGCTGTTGTTGATGCCTCCCCGTCCTGAATATCTGCGCGAATTCCCCATTTCTGTTTTCCTTGTCACCTGTTAATATCCCATGAGCTGCTAGAGGTTATAACCAATCTGATGAAGTCTGATATTTTTGGAAGGCACTGGACAGTTTTCCCAGGTATTCCTATAGCACAGCATTGCCTTGTGTAGGATAAGTGTTAATTATCACCTGTATTTCATCTCTGACATGTATATTCCCTCCCAAACCTTATTTCCTTGATGAATGAAGAATCTTCTTTTCTACAGCCCTTCCACCAACGTGCATTTGCTCTTTTTTTTTTTTTTTTTCCTTTTTACTGCTTCAATCAGTTGCTTTATTCTGCACTTTGTAGTTTCAAACACAATTTACAGTTTGCCACACTGCAAAAGTGGCTGGAGCACCGAGCAACCCCAAATTAAAGGCAGAGGAAAAATTGCCTTTGTAATAAGAACGGCAGTGGGGTTGCAACCAGCAGAAACAATCATTTGTCAGGAGGAAAATCAGCAGTGGGAAGGTGTGAGTGGAGGCTGTGTGTGTCCTCTGGGGCTGGAGGCTTTGTGGGACCCTTAGAGGAATTTTTTTCCTCCTGGTTGGAAGAGAGCAACATTTAAATATTTGCTCACATCCCCCCTGTGAGCTGCCCAAAGCGTTCTGGGAGAAGGTGAATGTGAGAGCAAGAGAATTGGAGGGAATTTAATGGGTTTGGAATGACAGTGTCACAGGTGATGGCTCTCAGGTGTCCACAACTCTTGCCTGGTCACAGAAACTTGCGTTGTATCTTTATTTTTTAGGTGGTTTTAAGCATAGAATCCCAGACTGGTTTGGGTTGGAGGGGACCAAAGATTATCTGCATCCAAACCCTGCCATGGGCAGAGACATGTCCCACCAAAAAGATAAATTAAAAAGCCTTTTTTCCTTTTCCCCCTTTTCCTTTTCCCCCTTTTCCTTTTCCCCCTTTTCCTTTTCCCCCTTTTCCTTTTCCCCCTTTTCCTTTTCCCCCCTTTTCCTTTTCCCCCCTTTTCCTTTTCCCCCTTTTCCTTTTCCCCCTTTTCCTTTTCCCCCTTTTCCTTTTCCCCCTTTTCCTTTTCCCCCTTTTCCTTTTCCCCCTTTTCCTTTTCCCCCTTTTCCTTTTCCCCCTTTTCCTTTTCCCCCTTTTCCTTTTCCCCCTTTTCCTTTTCCCCCTTTTCCTTTTCTCCTTTCCTGCCCAATAAATTCCCTCCAACACAAACCCTGATCCCAGCAGGGAAGGAAAGGACCTTCACTCCCCCTCCCAACAACTTATTATTGATGGAAACATTTTATAAATAAACATCTCTAGGTAACATATTCCATAAAATATCTAATTATAGATTATTGGATTGAACATTTCTTGCTTCAATTAAGTGATAGGTTTTTTTCCCCCTCAGGAAGTCAGCTCAATGCTCTTTCTGGGGAAATTATGTGTATTTATTCTATGTTCTATAGGCAGTGTCTTTTTATGTTGTTAATAAATAAACTACAGTGCAGGGCTTTACCCTAAGTAAAACGAATGGAGGTCAGGTTTGGAGGTTTGTTTTTTTTAAAATTTTTATTTTCCTGATCAGATCTCTCCTGTCTGGTGGTCTGCAGTCTTGGTACAGTGAACTTTGTAAGGAATGAAATGGAGGGAAAAGGGAATGAAGAAAAATGCAAAATGGCTTGGAGAGCTGCATTCTTGTGCCTCCCCCAGAGCAGATGCCTTTAGATATTAAAAAATTATTGAGAAAAAAAAGTTGAAAGCCCAGGGTTCAGCACTGGTGTTGAATTTCAGCTCCATTCATCCTCTGGGCAGCTGTTGGGGGCTGTAGATCTGAGAGTTTGATTTGCACCACTGCCAAGTTGGCAACGTTTTCTCAAAAATTTGCTTTTAGCTCCGGATCTGAAACCCCCCCATGAGGTGTCCGGCCTTGGCTGGGTTTAAATCCAGGTTTAAATCAGGTTCTGGCTCATCTCTCCCAGCCCAGAGAAGCCCAGAGGAGCTGGGTGTGTGGCTCTGGTGTTTCCTGCAGGAGATGCTGTAGGTGAGACCTGCAGCACCTCAGGGACTATCCCGGCTTGGGAGGGTCCCTTGAGGATCATCCACGTCCAAATCCTGAGTTTGGACAAACCCAGAGCAGGGAAAAGCAGGGGATGGCATTGAGCACGTGGTACCTACGAGCCACTCGCTCTGTCCTGGCATCATTTCAAGTGGGAGAGAATTCTAAAACCGAGTTCAGTCATTAACCCAGCACTGGAGGATGTTCCCACATTTTCTAAACCTCTCCAGGGATGGGGACCCCACCACCCCAAGGGCAGCCTGGGCTGGGTAACCCTTCCAGTGGAGAGGCTTTTCCATCCTTTCCCTGGGGAAGCTGAGCTGTCTGCAGGGACCCTGAACAAGGCAGGCTGGGCTTGGGGAGCCCTTGGGATGGGCCAGCCTGGGATTTACCCTTCAGAGCAGAGCAGTGGAGCTGTGAGGATGACTCTGAGCTCTTCTGCATCATCTTCTGCTCCTCATCCCAAAGAGGAGGGGAGGAAACCCCAATCAGGAGCTGCTCCCTCCTCTTGCTCCCTTACCTGCCATTTTAAACAAATGCAAATTAAAACCCTCCATCGGGTTGGTTCATTCCCTTCCTTCATGTAACTGATGTTATTGGATTTTTATGCAGCACATTACACCCTGAGCCATGTCTTCTACTATTTTGCTTTCAAATTGTATCTCCTGCCATTTGTGTCACATTTAAAATGCTAACAGTATAGAATGTCATTTACAGAATCGGGGCGTTTGCTGCGGAAAATTAATTTGACTTATTCCTTCTGCCTGTTCCTATCTCCAGGCCAATATTATGCTACTCATTCTACAAGAGTAATACTTAATGAATAGGACTATTAATAATGTCAAGGTCCATGGGGGTCTTATGGGTAAAGGATAGGCGTAGACTGTAAGGGGGCAGTCACCTGACTTCAGTTAATGTTCCATGAAAATATCAGGCAGTGCAATGTAATTATGGAGCAGAGGATAGTAAAAAAAAAAAAGGCAGGGAACTTGGAGGTTCTTAAATATTTTTTCAAATTAGTCAGTGTTTTTTTGGTTTTTTTTTGGGTAATTTACCTGGAATCTTCGTCAGAGCAGGTGTGAAAGCTGTTTGAAAATTCCAAAGGGGGAATGAAACCCAACAACTGGGTACCTAATTCATAAAGAGGGAATAAGGAACAAGGCAGAGGAGTTTGCAGGAACTGTGTTTGGTGGGATGTGTCTGTGTGTGTGATTCCTATTTGCAGGAAACAGGAGTGAGAGGAAAGGGGCTTTGCCTGTGATTTGAGGTTTGGTTTGTTTTTTTTTTCCCCACCTGTACGTGCCTGGCATTTAAAAATGATTCTAAACTATGGGAGAAACCACAAAATTAATATTTATAATTATGATTCTAAAAATAACTGTGAGCAGAAGAAACAAAGCTCCTCTTCCTGCTGTTTGCAGTTTCCTGGCTGTGAAAACCCCAGGCAGGATGGGGTGACAGGGATGGGCATGGCAGGGCAGGGCTCATTCTTCTTCTCTTTTGTAAAATTCAGCCCTGATTTCCAAAGAGCAGCTGAAAAAGGGCTGGTGTCGTGCAGCAAAACCACCTTGAGTGCGCTGCCATCATTTCCCAGGGAGTTAAATGTTTCCAGGGGGTTGGAATGGTATTGGAAAAACAGAGAGAAATCACCAGGAGATGAGTTTGGCAGAGATTTGGGTTCTGCCCAAAATCACCCCGGGGAGCTGCTGTGGCACCTGCAGGACACCGAACCCCACGGGATGCTGAGTTCATCTCGGGATTTTTGGACCCCCAAGACGTTTCTCTGTCCCACGGTTGATGGGCCAGCACACTCACACGGGAACAATTCCCACAACTGAGCCCCGGCCAAGCTGAGTTGCAGCGCTTTGGGCTCCCTTTGGTTCCTCCTACTCCTCCTCATCCCCTCGCTGTTATTTTTTCCCCTCGAAGAAGCTTTATTCATTCCTTAATCCCGGCAGCATTAGGCAGCCCCAGCGCGGCTCTGTGCCTCACTAATTCCCACTATTAGGCCACCTGCTGGCACCTCCCGAACGGAGCCGGATCCTGCCACAGCTCCCATGAATAAACATGAAAGAGACAAATGAGGCAGGGCTGTGGCAGCTCCACAGCCGCAATTCCAGAGCCAGGGCTCCCAAAGGCAGAGCCCCGCGTGTTCCAGAGGTTTCCAGATGTGCTGGCGGCTCCCTCGGGGCTGTTCCTTCAGGTGCGGAGCCCAGCCCCGAACTGGAGTCACGTTCCCTTGGATTGCCCAAGTAAATGTGTTCTCCTGAAGCTTTTTGGAGGTTCTGTAAAGCCAAAGGCACTTCAGCATTTCCCAGAACCAGCCCCACATCCAAATGGACTCAGGTCTTCTCTATTCCTCCCTTTCTTCCTCCCTTTCTTCCTCCCTTTCTTCCTCCCTTTCTTCCTCCCTTTCTTCCTCCCTTTCTTCCTCCCTTTCTTCCTTTTCTTTCTTTCTTTCTTCCTCCCTTTCTCCCTTTTCTTCCTTTCTTCCTTCCTCCCTTTCTTCCTTTTCTTTCTTTCTTCCTTCCTCCCTTTCTCCCTTTTCTTCCTTTCTTCCTTCCTCCCTTTCTCCCTTTTCTTCCTTTCTTTCTTCCTCCCTTTCTCCCTTTTCTTCCTTTCTTTCTTCCTCCCTTTCTTCCTTTTCTTTCTTTCTTTCTTTCTTCCTTTCTCCCTCCCTTCCTTTCTCCCTCTTCTTTCTTTCTTCCTTTCTCCCTCTTCTTCCTTCCTCTCTTCCTGTCAACCTTTAGGGCATGAGGGACCAGCTCAGCTGAAGGAAGGACCTGGAGAGGGATGAGGCAAAAAATTGTAACTGCATCTCCCTGTCTTCTTTTTTTTCTTTTTTCCTGTAAAACTTAATGTGAGACCGAATAGTGAAGTCTTTTTGATGGTTCTTTGCAGGACATTGGTGGTTTTAGTGTTGATTTATTAAAAAACAAACAAACCAACCCATAAAAAAAAGCCTAACCCACAAACCAAACAAATGAAGCCCAAATAAAACTCACCAAATATTGACTGAAAATTGAAATGAAGTTTACTCTGAAACTTTCCTGGGGTTGAAAAGCCTCCTCTTTATGGCACAGCTCTGGGAGGAAGGAAACTATCTCTGAGAGAAGAATTGGGTATCCAGGGATTTCCCTGCTCTGCTTTATTAGACAAACCAGCTGATTTCTGAGTTTCCCCTGGCTCTGGATGACTGATGAGTGTGCCAAGCCTCGTGTGCACATTTTTAAGGGGCATCCCTGCTATTTTACCTATTCCACTCGAAAATGAGGTGCAGAACAAAGGCTGTTCTGAGCTGCTGGAAGGGCTGGGTGGGTGAATGCTCTAAATCCCTGGATCACAGAAGCTCAGGGGCCACATCCACAAACCAGCACAGCTCCTTTCCCTTCGACCCCATCTTCTCCTGCCACTCTTTGATTTCTCCTCTTGCCTCAGATTTACAGCTACCTTGTCCAAATATATTACAGGAAATAAAGGCTAAAATGCTTTAAAATCCTGCCTTTCCCAAGCCAGAGAACAGGCTTGGGTGAAAATAAACGAGCTGGTTTGTTATATTGCTCAGCCTCTGTCACGTGAAGGTGAGGCCTCCTTTTTTATTATTATTATTTTTTATTGCCACCCATTTGCTTTCATTATAATTTATTTGTTAATCCATGCTCCAGCTCATGAATTTTGCATCTGGGGAGGTGGAGGGAAAGGGGAGGGGGATTCAAAGCACCAAAAAAAGATGCTGGCCCACTTAAAGTTGAAGGACACAGTTGGAGGGCAGGGCTGCCTCCCTGGCCTTCCATCATCCTTTTTAAAAGGCAAATATGCAGTCAGCAAAAAGAGAAAAAGAGGAGGGGGGGGAGAAAAAAAAGCCTAAAGACTTCCCAATTAATAATTACTCTGCTGGCCTCAGTGGGATTCAGAACCTCACAGGTCAGAGAGGACAAATTCCAACCCCCTTTTCCTGAGCTCTTCTCCTCAGGTGAGCTGATGGCTTTGCTGCTGTGTTTCCCTGTCCCCCATGCCAAGTTTCCTTCCTTCCTTTTCATTTTTTTTTTTTTTTTTTTTATGAGGCATCCTGAGTGTAAAAAATATGGCCTGCCTTTATGGTGCTCCAGCACGAATGAAGCTATAAAATTATGAACAGTTTTTATGATGGCTATTCAGGGGATGCTTTTATATTGATGGTGCACATGCTGTATCTATCTTTTTTTTTCCCCCCCTTTCTTTTTTTGTGTCCCTCCTTTTCCCTGGAAAGGATGGCAGGATATGTGTGGAGGGGGAAAGCTCAGGTGGGGGGGACCCTGTGTAACTATTTTTCATGCATTTAATATATTAATTATCCAGTAAATGCTCCCTGGGCTGTGCTTGGGATGCCAAAGAATGACAGCTTTTCAGTGAAGCTCCAAAGGCAGCCCATCAGCCCTCAGTGTATTATGTTGGAGAGGTCAGGGTGGGGTTAATGTAACTTTTTATTTGCTGATTTTTCATAGATGGGAGCAAAGCTGGTAAGGGGAAAAAGAGAGAGAGAGGCTGAAAAGAAGGTGCAAAAAGAGCAGAGGTGATGGCAAGTCTGTGAGAGCCCCCTCCTGCCTCCCAGCCCCTCCCCAGGTTGGTTATGCAGAGCAGGGAGATGCTCAAAGCTTTCTTGGGATGCTCCTTCTCCAGGGGCTTCCCTGCAGGAAAGGAGACAAAATTCTGCCAGGGGAAAGCCTGAGGGATAACAGCAATGAGAAATGCCACGTGCAGGAACTAAATTCAAAACAGATCATCTGTCCTCACTGCAAAAAAAAAAAAAATAAAATAAAGAAGTAGGAGGAGATTTTGGCTGCTCAGGGGTTCTCAAAGCCAAAGGTGAATCAGAAGGGGCTGTCAGGGGATCCTGCCCCGCTGGGTTTTTCCTCTGAGGGGAAGGATGATGGTCCTGGCTCTTGGTGCCTGCAGGGAGCTGGAGCCCTCTGAGGACAATTGCTCCTGGTGCCCTGAGGTCTGGGGCAGCCCTGCTCTAACAGCTGCCTGCATCCACTATTGATCTCTGGGGTAATGGGGGTTTAATTCTCATTTAAGAGGCCTGTAAATGATCTCAGGAAAGACACTTTCAAAAAAAAAAAAATCCTGTTTCAACCAAGGTGCACAAGCTAAAGAAATTTGAAAGCATTTAAATTTTTTAGAAATTCTCTGGCAAAGTGTGCTGTGGCTGAGCAGGAGGGTCTGTGTAGCTTTAGAGCTAGCTGCACACACAGTGTGGTGTTGCTTCATTTCAGCTAATAAAAAATAATCCCAGCGTTGCATATTATTTGGGTTAAAAGTATATTTTGTGCCTGCACTATCCATTTGAAGGAGGGAAGTGTGGAGGGAAGGGAGTGTTCTTGTTGTGTTCATTTGCCCAGCACTGCTCCCATTACATTTGAATTGAGCACAGTACGTCCCACTGAGTGTAATTACCACAGCTTTCTTCTCCTGCTCTGCCCATATTTTAACGCTCCAAACAATCCTAAATAAGTAGGATTGGGTTGTGTTGTGTTCTTTGGGAAACTGAGCTGGTCTTGATCACCCTCCTCTCTCCTCGTAGCCCTGGGCTAGGGGCTAGGGGGGCTCACAGAGCAGAGATTGTTGTCAGTCATGTCCAGTGCAGTAACTTTGGTGTGTGTCACCAAGATGGGGATTTATTTTTCATATGTGGCTTTAAGTGGGAGCCTTTTCCTCGTGGCCTGCAGCCTCCCAAACAAGGTTTGTGCTTCAGGAGTGGATTGGTGTGACTTTTCTCCAGTGAGCTGCTGATGTGAAATGGCCCTGAACCAAAAGTCTGGTATCAAAGGTTTTTTCCCGAGTTATGGAAGGGTTGGAACTCTCAGGCAGAAGGTCCCATAAATGGGTTTTGCTGTGCAGTTAAGCTGTGGGTGCTGGAGGATGGAGAGCAGAAATGATGGGGAATAAGGGTGTGAAAAATCCGTGCCTGGAGCCCAAAGTGCTCTGGACCTGTGGGGAATTCCCTCTTGGACTGGACACCAGTGTCAGCACTTGCAGAGGGCCCCAGGAGCTGCCAGCCTTTCTCCTGTGATGTTTGCTCTGCACATGGAGCTTGGGCACCGTGCTCAGCTTCCTTGGGCCTCCCAGCTCCATCCCAGAGCCCTCCTTGCCTGGAATTTGGCTGGATCCACTCCTTTGGCAGGGACAGCCCAGGGAGAGGTGCTGCTCTAATAACCACAGCTCAGGACTCTCCCAGCTCTCTTCCTCCCACGTTCTGCAGGAGAAATTACATCCCGAATTATATTTTTTTTTCCCCTGTTAATATTTCACATTTCAGAAATGTAAAATAAATAGAGCAGCAGTTGGCAGGTAATACAGGGCACACATAGAAACTTCAATAGGAGCCTACAAAAAATTACAGTAACAGTGTGAACTTCTCTTGCCTGGCAGAAATTGTTTCTGTCAATATTTTTAATTTCATCTCCTGCAAGTGCAGCCTGACTGGGATGGAGGGCTGATGGTTATTAGCAAACTGATAAGCTTCTTCTGCAGCCAGATATCCGAGCACAGAAATCCTGGTGGAGCTTTCTGCATGTTTTTCTGGGGAAACTTTTGCACATTTTAGAGTCACCTTGCTGACCAATTTATTCACCAGCTAACAAACGTGTTTAGATAATTGTGCTTTATTGCAAAATAATGGGATCTAGAAAACGAAGTAAAAGATAAAAAGCTGGGTTTTCAAACTGTCTCTCCCTTTATTTTCTTGAGGTGTCTGTCCTTTCCAAGCCCTCCAAAAGCTTGCTGTGGGAAGCCCTTACATGTTTTACTGAGTGGAGTATAAACAGAACAGTTTAAAAATCTATTTCACAAAATGATGCCTTTACTATTTATGGGCTGATGTCAGTGCTAAAACCCCGAAATGGACTGGAACCATAACTGAGGCCGAGTGACCTTTCCCCGTTCTGCTTCAGTGCCTGCATCCACGGGGAAGAGCAGCTGAAAGATCAGAGCTCAGCTTTGTTCCTCAAAGCTTTGGGCATTTCACGCAGCAATGGAAGCGACAGGACGTGCCCCTGATTTGGGTTATTTTCTTTGCCTCCAGCTATTGTTGCCTTCCGGCAATTCCACGTGGCAGGAAATGTGTTTGTTCTCTGTCCGGCCGTGCCAAAACCACCCCGAGCTGGGATCCAAATCCTCCTCGCTTCTCCAAACAAAGATCGCTGCCACTGCCAAGCCTTAGCGAGGTCGGCGGTGCGGCAGCACCAGGAGCTGAGCAAGGATTTATGTTCCCAGCACGGGGAAGGAAAATCGGGGCAGGCTGAGAGCAGCTTCCACCCTGGTCTGGGCAGCAGCTCCAGGTGCTGTGGTTTTGCTGTGGTGAGAGAGTTTCAAGTGAGCTAACAGCTTTAACTCCAGCTTCAGGCGCTCTAGAGGTGTCAGTAAAACTCCTGGTGATGCTGGAGGTGTAAAGAAGTCTGGATATAAAATTCTCTTGCACGGAGAAGTGAGGGCGAGGAGCTGATGTGCTGGCAGCAGGCTCTGGTGGTGGCCCCATGGCTGTCTCAGGTGTCTGTGCCACCTTTCCCCATCTCCACCAACCCTTAAACTAGGGATGGGGTGCACTGAGTGCTTTGAATTTCATCAGGTGAGAGCAAACCAGGGTGTGCTGTCACCTCTCTGTGCCTGCGTGGAGATCACACAGCACATCAAACCAAAAGAGATCAGCTGGAACGGCAGGGACACGCAGAGCAGGTCCCCTCTGCTTTCCCTTGGCATTGTGACATTGCAGGACGAGCCTGGGGGAGGAACTGAAAGCCCTGGAAAGGGGGGAACCCTCTCGGGGCAGCCCATGGGGAGCTGGTTCCCTCTCGGGGGTGGAGGGGACAGCTCTGGGGTGTCACAGCCTGGAGCAGCTGACAGCCAGCACCACCTCAGGCTCGGGAGGAGTGCTGGACCGAGAGCTCTGACCTCATAAAACTGGATTGGAAATGCAGGCATGATTAACTTGCCATAGATTTATGTGGAATTAGTATGTGTTTCAACACTGGGGTTATAAATACAGGTTGCCCTCATCTAACCAGCCGGGCTTTACATAATTTCAGAAGGGTCCTCACAATGGCAGCTTTAAAATGACAAAGGAGGGAAGGAAGAGCTGTATTAACTGCACCCCAAATCCTGCAGGAGGGTGGGAGGATGTCAGTGCTGAGCTCCACGTGGTGCAGCTCACCTGCAGGGGCTGAAACCAGGCTGGGCACCCCTGGAGCAGCTGTGGATTCACACCTGGCAGTGCCCAGGGTGGGAGGATGTCAGTGCTGAGCTCCACGTGGTGCAGCCCAACTGCAGGGGCTGAAACCAGGCTGGGCACCCCTGGAGCAGCTGTGGCTTCACACCTGGCAGTGCCCAAGGCCGGGTTGGATGGGGTTTGGAGCAACCTGGGCCAGTGAGAGGTGTCCCTGCCCATGGCAGGGCTTGGACTCAGTGACCCGTGCAGGTCCCTTCCAACCCAAACCATCCATGGTTCTGCAAATCCCTGCTGAGGGCTGGGAGCTGCAGAGTCAGGTGCTTCAGAGGGGAGGCTCCTGTCCCTTCACAGCCTGGCCACAGGCCAGCACTCCTTCCTTGTGGCCACTGTGCTGCAAAGAGAGGAAAGGACAGCAGCACACACGGGGCTCTTTGGGAAAAAAGGCCAATTTATTGTACAGCCAGACCGGATTTAAAGTGTGTCAGTGCAGCCAGGACAGGACAGGAGCTCATGGGACAATTGGGAAAAACATCCTTGGGACAGCACCTCAGGATGTGTCCCACGGCAAAGACACCAGGGGTTAATGTTGGTGATGAATTCCACTCTGTTTGTCACCGTGTTGTCACCCTGGGAGACTCCTCCCTAACTGAAGCTGCAGTCAGCTTGGCAGCCTGGGAATGGAGCTGAGAGTCAGGAGAAATCCAGGCCTGGAGAGAATTCCCAAGCTGTGATTCCCCAGCTCTGTCAATGTGTGTGTCCACACTTTCTTTTTCCAAATAATCTCCAGCCTCAGAAGAATCATCCTTGGCATCCCCACTCGACAGGTTGCCTCTCTGCAGAAGCTTTGCCTTGTGCTGTGTCCAGGGCATGGTCCAAGAGCTTGGCCCTGGCTTGTGCTGGCCCTGCCAGGAGAGCCCAGCTCAGGCCAGGGGCAGAGGGTCAGCCTGGAGGGGCAATGGTGCAATGGGCACAGGGCTGTGGCCACCCAGGAGGTTTTCTCTCTTTTCCTCTCTTTCTTTAGGGTAGGGATTTTTCGAGCTTCCCAGTCACTCCTGTTTTAGGGCGAGTGCCAACCATCCAGACGAGCTGCAGATGAAGGAGCTATTTTTGCTTTAGCGTATTTTTAACCTCTTTTCTTTGCTGTTCCAAACGTATTCACGCCAGATTTAAAAACAAACAAACCCCACAAGGTGCCTGGTGAGATTTCCCATTTGTTAAAACCCCAAAGAAGCCTGCTGTGATACAGGGACCCTCTTTTCTCTTGGGATAAGTTACCTGGGGAGCTGGGCAGGGACATGGCTGTCACCTGTCACCACGTGTGCTGCCCTCCCTCATCCCCCCGGCCTTCCTGCCCCTCCTGGGGAGGGAGTTCAGCTACATCCCCCCAGCTAAAGGACCTCTTTTAAAATCCTAATTCCTACAATACAGAGCTTTCTAAGCTGTTCACAATTTGTGGCAGAGCAGACTCGTCTGTGGAGTGTTGGTTTTGTTCTTTCACAGCACAGAAATCTGAACATGGGTCTGGGGATGTCTTTATAAACTGTTTATTTTTTTCTTGAGCACTCCAAAGATATTTTTTCTGGTATAATATCCATGTATCAATCATATAGTGCATGTAGGGCTTCCTTCAGTGTGTATATTGGTGTATACAATATTGGTCTATTGTATACAATAGACCAATATATACAATATAGTGCATACAATATACCAATATATACAATATAGTGTATACAATATACCAATATATACAATATGTACAATATATTGTATACAATATACCAATATGTACAATATACACAATATGGACAATATATTGCATATTGTGTACAATATACCAATATATACAATATATTGTATACAATATATGCAATATATACAATATATTGTGTACAATATACCAATATGTACAATATATTGTATACAATATATGCAATATATACAATATATTGTGTACAATATACCAATATGTACAATATACACAATATATACAATATATGCAATATTGTGTACAATATACCAATATGTACAATATATTGTACACAATATACCAGTATGTACAATATACACAATATAGACAATATATTGTATATTATATATACACAATTTTTCCAATGTATTGTGTACAATATACCAATATGTACAATATATTGTATACAATATATTGGTGTATACAGCTGTATAACTGTGAATATACAGAATATCCCAGGCCTTGATTGTCTCCTATGTGTCACAGCATGAGCAGTGCAGTTTCACTCTGTTAGGATATGTGTTGGTAAAATTAACATTCGGAATGGGGTGTGGGTGGAATATTTTCATTATCTACGTTCCCTACGCTGTGACTCAGTTATGTAACCACAGATATCAGCGGGATTTGCGTGTTTAAATCCAAGCAAACACCCGTGCCCTGAACCCGCAGCTCCTGAGAGGTGATGGGAGGAGAGGAGTGGTCAGTAAAAATCCAGACTATTACTGACAATAATCAGGAGCAGTTGGCAACCCTGCTCCTGCATATTCGCCAAGCTCTCGGTGATTCAGCCCCTCTCCATTTTCAGGCCAGCGCGGCCGTCACTCTGAATTATTTTCAGCGAGCACTTCTATATCTCATGTCAGCTCCCAGTTCGAAGCCATCACCGAGTGTCGGGGCTGCGACGTGCCGCCCATGCCGATGAGCAGCCCCCCTCCCCTGCTTTGCTATTAACCTTTCCTTTTACCAGAGTTACCCCTTTGTCCTGCTGCAGTTTGCAGTGCCTGATAGAAGCAGCTGCCTGTGGCCAAACGAGCATCACATTTACATTTTCTTTCTTGAACCGAGGAGTGAGACGCGCAATTGCAGTAAATGATCTCCCCTTTCTCTCCCTCTCTCTTTTTTTATTTATTTTTTTTTTTGCCTCTCCCCCCCCTCCCAATCGTCTTTAATGCATTGCCTAGAAATCTATTTCTTATCTAATTTTACTGGATGGATCAACAGGGCTGAGAATGTAACCCTTTGTCATCTATGGAAATCTTTTTATCCCATAAAAATGATTAGATTTGATGCAATTAGGATTATGAGGGGGGAGCCTGAGACACCGTGCCTCGTCTACCGCTGGCTGCTGACACATTAACAGCCTGTTTATTAACTGCTTTACATTTGGGCTACGAGCAGCGCATTCTTATGCCTGATAAGCCCAGCACGTGGTAGGAAAAGGGATCTCACTTTTTTTGGGCTGTCCCCCTCCCACCTTTCTGCATATGAATCCAGGGGGAGGGATTTCACTGGGAACAAAACCCGTGCAGCTCGAGAAATGCACATTTCCATTCGCCACCTCTCCAAAGTGTGCCCGTGGCAGGGGATGTGTGACGGTGGAGCTGCTCCTCTCCCTCCCTGCCCACTTTGTACCACGGGATTGTGGAATGCTCTGGGTTTAAAGGGTTTTTCTGAACCGTCTGGTTCCAACCACCTGCCACTGCACCAGGCTGCTCATGGCTTTGGGTGGGATTGAGGGGGTTTGCACCTCAAACATCTCTGTGTGTTCTGCTCCTGTTCCACCAGTGAGACTCTGCTGTGCCTTCAGCTCGGACCTTTTCCCAGGGAAATTAATTTTGTGGCGTAATCTGCGACATTTTTTTTTTTTCTCTCTGATGCTGCCAGAGAGAGAAGATGTATGGGTTACATCCCAAAACATTCACAAACACCCCTTTGGCTGCTCGTGTTCCTCTCCTGGACTGACAGAAGGTGTGCGAGGCTCTCACCTGGCGCAGACACCAGTGGGTTCCTCAGCACCCAGAGCAGGGTGGCATTGGGACAGGGCAGGGTGACATTAGGATAGGGCAGGGTGGCACTGGGACAGCAGGATGGCTTTGGGACAGGGCAGGGTGGCACTGGGACAGGGCAGGGTGGCACTGGGACAGCAGGATGGCTTTGGGACAGGGCAGGGTGGCATTGGAACAGAGCAGGGTGGCATTGGGACAGAGCAGGGTGGTTTTAGGACAGCAGAGGATGGCACTGGGACAGAGCAGGGTGACATTGGAACAGAGCAGGGTGGCACTGGGACAGGGCAGGGTGGCAGTGGGACAGAGCAGGGTGACATTGGGACAGGGCAGGGTGGCACTGGGGCAGAGCAGGGTGACACTGAAACAGAGCAGGATGGCTTTGGGACAGGGCAGGGTGGCATTAGGACAGAGCAGGGTGGCACTGGAACAGAACAGAGTGGCACTGGGACAGGGCAGAGTGGCTTTGGGACAGAGTAGGGTGGCACTGGGGCAGGGCAGAGTGGCACTGGGACAGTAGAATGGCACTGGGACAGAGCAGGGTGGCACTAGGACAGGGCAGGGTGACATTGGAACAGAACAGAGTGGCACTGGGACAGAGCAGGGTGGCACTAGGACAGGGCAGGGCAAATCCCTCCTGGTTCCATGGGAAGCTGAGCTCGGGAGGTGTTTTTGTAGCTCTGAGTGTCCCTGGGTGTGCTGATCTCTGCTCCTGCTGCCCTCCCTGGCCCTGGGGCTGCCCAGGCTCTGAGGGGCACCCATGGGCATCCCCCTCCACTTGCAGCTTTTCAAAAATTGCTCCTCTGCCTTCACAGGAGGAAAATTTATTCCTCAGCTTCCCTGTTTGTGAATAACAACTTCTGGCTGAGAGAGAGCAGGATCTGACTGTGAGTGATACAGGGCTCAAAGAAAAATTTTGCATGAAAACAAAGGAATAAATTTGCTGCAGGTCCCAGAAATTGCTGAAACAATGCTAAATAAATCTGATACTGCACTAACTTTGTGTGCAGGTTCCCCCTGTGAGAGGCACAAAGCTGTGTGTGGATGCTGAAACGCTTCTCTGCCACAAGTCAAAGGCCAAAATCCGGCCTTTGTTTCTCCTGATTGCCAGCACAGTGAGAATATTTAATTTCCAAACATCCCCGCGCTACTTAATAGCAATTTTCCCTGGTTTTGTTTGCAGATCACAAACACTCAGGAGGGCATCGCTCCCCACCCCGCTCCTCTGTGCCCGTGCCAGTCGTCTGCCTTTAATTGTGACTTATTCCATGGCTTTAAGGGGCTAAAAATAACTTCGGGGATAAGTTTAAGGCCAGCAGCTGCACACGCCCGTGTGTGCCACGCTGTGACAATGGGATCCCAGCGGTTGGCAGGGTCCTGCCGTGGGGATGCCAGCGTGGGGACAGCTGCTGAGCCAGGCTGGCGGTGTCTGTGCCAGCAGCAGCCCTGGCAGGGCTGGGACATTCCTGCCAGGGAAACACGGTGCCACAGCTCAGTCCTTGCAAGGATTGGCTTTAAAACTGCTCTGGTTTAAAAGCTTCCCTTTAAAATTTGGGTTTGGGGGGGATTTTCCAGCCCAGAGCTCTGTGTGTCCCGTGGCCTGGGTGGGTCTCGTGCTGAGGTTTTGCAGTGTTTTAGTGGACACAGATGACTTTTATTCTAGCAAAGGAGGTGGTTTAGCCAAAAATATTGGCTATTGCCTTTTTGTCAATGACTAGAGGAAAGTGAGGCTGGCTCAGCTCCTTCCTGCTGTGGGAATACAACCATCCCCAGGATTTTCTGTTAACTGGGATAAGGCTTGTGCAGTACTGGGTTAAGCCTGGCTCGTGATCAATTCTCCTTTCTCTTCCTCCTTCCCTGTGTTTTTTTCCACTGTGAACGGGAGAGGCCGGGCAATGGTGAATCTCCCCTGAAGCCTTTGTGAGCAGCTCAGAGCCGAGGCAGTGACCTTGCAGGTTGGCTCCAGCTCATCCCTGCATCCCAGAAAACCGTGGGCTGGGGGGGTGCTGAGAGTGTGGAGGAGCTGATGCTTATTAGAAATCCTCCTGGAGAGAGAGAGAAGCAGCCCCTCATTACCAGGAGAGAGCAGTGTCCCCTGGCAGGCGGTGACCCAGACCTCAGCAACTTCAGCACAGGGGCACATTTGGTGATTTACAGCTCCCAGGCAGCTCTTCCACAGCCACTCCTTGTGCTCCAGACAGATAAGCCCAAATCCCTCATTTGAAATGCCAGCAGCAAGACCCTTGAAGAGTTTATGCAAGGTCTTCCCATCTCTCCCCTGCCCTGCTGCAGCTCCTTTCCCTCCAGGGAAGGTGAAGGCCCAGCCTAAAGACACCTCAGGTTCTAAATGTGCCCGTGTTGTGCCTCCCCCCCTTGACTCCCAATTGAAAAAGATTACAAATAATGTTAAATAATATAGTTTATAACCTCAGGGCTGTTTTCAAACGCGTATAGACCAGTTGTCAACAGGCAGAGAGGAAGGGAAGGGAAATTATAGGCTGCACAAAAGAGGAAAGTAAAAGTGAAAGCTCCATAAAAGAAAGTGGAACTATTATGGAGCAAAATGCCAACTCATTACAAAACAGCCAAATAAGAGAGAAATACAGCTTTACCCGTAATAGCAGTTTACAAGGGAACATTGTATTGCAACATAACGGTGGTGCTATAATTTGCTCTAACAACTCCAATTATGCCTTTTATTGATTTGGCAACACATTTAATAGGAGTAGCCACACCTCTTGTGTTACAAATCATTAAAGGTGTTGAACAGTGTAATTTTAAAATTGTCCTTCTCCTACAGATGTCAGTGTGACAGCATAATTTCCCCTGATTTCTGCTATGTAAACAGTGCGTTACAGTAATTTCCCCCTTACAAAGCAGAAATGTTGTCAGCCTGTTTTTTTTTTTTTTTTTTTTTTTGTGCAGAAACATCCATTTAATATTTTTCCCCCAGTCTACTCTCCTAATTGCTGGGGTTTTTTTCCCCTTTTCCCTCTTTCTGTCTTTTTTTTTTTAACTTATCTTTGGAAGATAAACATGCTGATTTGCCATCTTCTACAGCAACCTTAATTGCTACGTAAATCTTCAATATGCACTTAATATCAGGGAGGTAAAACCCTTTTAGTTCAATCCTGTTCCACTTCACTCAAGTAGTGTTTCAGAGCTGGTTAAGTGTTGTGTATCTCCTGGCAGCAATTTTGACAGGTGATCCCAATTCCAGCACCAGTTTCCTTGCAAAACTCAGAAAGCATCGAGGAAAAGAATCCAAACTTTTTATTTTTGATGTTCTTTGCCACAAAGGGTCTAAATTTTGTGTAGGAATCGAGGAGAATCCCCTCTTATGCACAAGTGGAATAGGGATGGATCTTTAGGATCCCTTCCAACCCAAACCATGATTCTATGATTCAAAATCAGCATTTGGAGAGACACAAGGCTGGGCTCAGCCACCAGCTCTGCCTTCCCCAGAGCTGGAACAAAAGCTCGGTGTTAGGAAAAGCAGGACAAGGCACGGACAAGCCAGGTTCTGACATCCACACTGCTGAAAAGCAAAGTGATGTTTATTGTGCTGGCAGGGGAGGGTGGTTTCAGGGTCTGGCTATGCCTTGCAGGGACCTTTTCCACTGCCTTTTGCTCCGAGGATATTCTGTATATTTGAGTTACACTGAGAGTGGTTTCAGGGTCTGGCTATGCCTTGCAGGGACCTTTTCCACTGCCCTTTGCTCCGAGGATATTCTGTATATTTAAGTTACACTGAGAGTGGTTTCAGGGTCTGGTTATGCCTTGCAGGGACCTTTTCCACTGCCTTTTGCTCCTAGAATATTCTGTATATTTAAGTCACAGAGCTGTTCGTGCACAACACACACACTGAAGGAAGCTCTACATGCACTGTATGATAAATACACGGATATTTTAGCAGCGTGGGGTGATCCTCCAGCTCCCTCAGCCCATCACTCCCAAGGCAGGGCTCACAGGCAGACAAAGAATGTGTTTCCCCCTCTCTCTTCAAGCACATGCAGGCGCTGACGTGTGTAAATGAACCTGACAAGCTCTTTGAAAAACAAATAGAGGCCACCAACCAAGCTTTTGGCACGCCAACACGCCACATGTTTACACCAAAAGTGCCACGCTGCCCTGTGTGCCCGCTCCCAGCGCCTGGCCCCGGGCAGCCTGTCTGCATTTGTCTGGCTCCAGCAAACTGTCTCATTAACAGCTGTGTGGGGAAGGCGAGGAGGGATGGAAATCCACCCCCCGAGCCCGAGCGGGGTGACATTTTTCACGCCGAAGTGAGTAAAGCAGCTCCGTGTCCCGCTGCCAGGGCTGACCCCCAGCCCTGCCCCATCTGGCAGCCCCAGAACAAAGCAGGGTGAGGCAGCGTTCCCGGCACCAGGGATGGGCAGCAGGGCTGCCAGGGCCTCTCCAGGACATTTCACACCACCTGGGTGTGCCAGACAGAGCTGCCAGGCTCTGCCCTGCCCCACCTGGGGATGTGGATTTGGGTCATTCAGGTGCGTGCCAACATCCCGGCCGTGGATGGGGGAGAGATGGGCGAGCTGGATGTCCCCTGCAGCCACCAGCCCGGTGAGGACACAAACCCTCGGCCACAGCAGCACTCTGCTGTGCCCAGGGCTGGCTGGGTGCCCCCAGCTCGGCACAGAGCAGGTTTTGGGTCTGGGTGGTGGCACAGGGCTGGGACACCGCGTGTGGAAACTCTTCCACCTCTGGAAGGTTTCGCAGCCAAGAGGGGCTGGATTGCTGCAGGCACTGCCAGGCAATGTGCAGGTGCACGGAGGGAAACGGTGCTGGAGTTTGCCAAACAAACTCCCTGGAACTGCCAGCCCTTGTGCTCGTGTAGTAAAGCGGAAGCCAGAGCTTCGGCTCCAATGAAATCTGGGCAAATAATTAACTGAGAATGACTTTATTGGATTAATTCGAGCTTGTTTGTGGAAATTTGGTGAGCAAAGCCACTCTGAGTTCTCTCAGATGTGTAAACACATTTCTAAGCAGCTCCTGGGAGACGTGTGGGTCACAGTGACCCTGCCAGGGGACAGGAGCAGGGCCAGGCTTCTGGCACCAGCACCACGTTTCTGGCAATTAAAACCAGCTTTTTTCCCAAAAGTTCTCCCCAGATCCTTGTGCAGAAACGCTGCTCAAACGTCCATGGGGGAAAGGACTGGGGGAAACTGTTTGCAAATGGGGAGGTCCAAGGTGTGGGTGCAGCAGGAGGGGAGGACAGGGACAGCCCCAGGGACACTGGGTGTGCTGCCATCTCATCCCTGAGCTTCCACAGAGCCTTGGCTCATCCCAGGGCTCCCAAGGAGTGGGAAACCAGCTGAGGTCCTGGCTGCTGAGCCCACTGCAGGTGAAGGAGCTGCAGGAGGGGTTTTGGAGAGCAGTGGAGCTGCCTGGTGGATCTGCCGTGGGATACGGGGCATTGAGCAGATGAATCATTTTCCTGGGGAGACAGTGGCAAAATTAAAACACAGCTCTCCAAAGGCA
The DNA here is from genome assembly GCA_037013685.1 of Acridotheres tristis. Taxonomy (NCBI): domain Eukaryota; kingdom Metazoa; phylum Chordata; class Aves; order Passeriformes; family Sturnidae; genus Acridotheres; species Acridotheres tristis. Next base: position 9,472,048 of record CM072906.1, read on the forward strand.
TTGAAGTATCGCTTCTTCCAAGAAGTTTGGCTGCGCTAAAAAAGCAGAATACAATGGGCTTTCACCCCTTTTAGTGAACAACAGTGCAGCCCCTGTCGTGGCTTTGTGAGGCAGAGCTGGCCAGGTCCTGCAGGGAAAAACGTGGGGAATGGGGAAACAGCAGCAGGGCTGTGCTGGGACTGGGCTGATGTGGGGCTCCGAGCAGGATTTAACTCCCAGCTTTTCTGGGAAGGAAATTTGTTTTGCTAGAACTAATCATTCCCATGCATTTTTCATTAGTGTTATTATCCCAAAGAAAGGCTGCAGTAAAGCACTCAGATATTTGTTACCTCTGGGGGAATTTTACAAAGGGAGAGGAGCTGAATGGCAGCTCCTGTTGGTATTCTGGTGTGCTGCCTCCAAACTGATCTTCCCAATCAGTTCAGACTTAATGCCAAAGCCTGCTCAAATATACAAATAGCATGGAAACATTTCAGAGGCTTTAGGTGGCTTGGTTTGCCTAAGTCTTCTCTGGATGGAAATTGGGAATCATTTTGCTCTTCCCAATTTATACAACTGTTAATAGTGAGAATGATTAGTGAGTTAATAGTGAGATTTATTCCCTGTGCCAGGTGCCAGGTGTGTGCAAAGGGAGGCTGGGGGTCCCTTCCAACCAAACCCTGTGACTCTGAGCATCTCTGCTCCCAGGGATGTGGCTGCTGAGTTGGGGGGGGGAGATTTGCACTGGGGTGATAAATTGGGAGAATGTGATCTGCTGGGTTTGGAGATGGAATTCCCAGGGCTCTGGCACCACTGGCCTCCTGCAGCACCTTCTGCAGGTGATGTGGAAACGTGGGCAGTGAAGGCTGCAGGGAGGTCCCCAGGAGGGGAGAGGAGGCGATGGATGCACAGCAGCTTCTCTATAAATGCATGGCACCAGCAGAGATAATTTAAAAATAAGAAAAAAAAAAAGTCTCTTGGCTTAGTGAGGAATCTTTACCTCAGCTTGGATATAAAACAAATTAACTGTGATGTAAACAGGAGGTTGGAGAGGCTACAGCTGTGATTGCTGGTGGAAGGATATCGAAAGTAGGGTGATTCCTCTTTCATAATGATTTTGGTTCCATTTAAGTTGGAGATCAGATGCTCCCAAGTAAAGATATAAATTATAAAGGCACTAAACTTCAGTACCAATAAGCTCCCCAAATTTATTTGCATTTGTTATCTGGCAGTTTCATTTACAGTGAAGAAACTTTCACTGTGGATCAGATCTTTTTAATATTTCCTCATAACTTCCCAGTGACAATCAGTTTTTCCATTAGGAGAGATCAGACACATAAGTAATACTGAGAGAGCTACATGAATACCAAGTCATTCATTAGGAGCAATGCCACTGCCATGAATGCTGAGTGAATAGACTGTGAGGGGACACTGAAAATTAAAGGTTATTCTGGGTTCATTAACTTCTGCACTCCTTTCTAAAACAAAACCTTGGGTGAGAGCAGCCTTTGACTCCTAAACGGCATCTCCTTGTTCCCTAATTTAAAAAATATTAACATCATTTAACTGCTTCCCCTTTCTGCTTAATATGTGCAAGAAAAGAAGGGTTTGAATTAATGTTGGTGGAAATGGAGAGCAGACAGAACTGTGAGTGTGGACAGGGCTCTGCTTTGCTTTGCTTTCACTTTCCCATTATTCACCCTAAATGCCCATCTTGGTTCTCAAACAAGGATCCTGGGCACCGTGTCCCAGTGCCTCACTTGACCTCCTGGAAGTGTTTAAAACCAACCTAAGGCAGTCAGACTAATGCAGCCTTTAATATCCCATAATAGCTGGATAACACGGCCTCAGTACTGAAATACACTGTTTTTTACTGAAACACTTTGCCTGCTCTCTGCTCTCACACTTCCCTGACCAGGCAGAATCCCTCTCCTCAGCAGTGGATAAGGCAATTTCCAGCAGTGTCTCTAAAGCCCTTGGTAATTCCAGGATGGAGATATGAGAGAGCAGCTCTCAGCAGCTCGCTCTAAAGCCAGCAATAATATTTCTTCCTTACAGAGTCTTATGTTCCTACTATTTTATTCTGATTTTCCGTTTGTGTGCACAGGCTGCCTTTAGTCAAACAAAAAAAAATTAAATAAATAAAATAAAATGCCGTGGTACCAGGAGCAGTTTGTCTCTCTGCAAGCTCAGAGGCAGCAGATGATGCCCCAGGGCAGAGAAAATGTCCTGTGGGTGCTCAGAGCGACCAAACTGCTCCTGTGCCTGCAGCACAACTTAGCTTTGCTTTCCTGAGCTGCTTTTTGAGGTTGGGTTGGAAAGGACCGTGGAGTTCACCTCGTTCCAGCCCTGCCTCCGTGGTCTGGGGCACCTTCTCAGGTGCCAGATCCGAGGTGTCCCCACGCACTGCCATTTGTCCTGTAATGTCACTCGTTTGTGAGGGATCCCTCGGGGACTGCTGTGTGATTGGTTAAGGACCAACAGGCAAAAATATGCAGATTTGTGTGTGGATTGTTGCCTGGGAGGAGCGACTGCACGGTCCAGCCCGTGATGGTCTCGTTTATGAATCATTTATGAATTCCCTCAAGTTCCTGGGGTAAAAACTGCAGGTGATCCCATCCCTTTGGGGATGGAGAAGAGTGACTGAGTCACCAGAGAGGAGCTCTAGTTGGGAGGTGAGGAGGAGACGTCCTGGGTTTTTCTGGATTTTTTTTAGTTTAGCTGTGGCTGCAGAGCCGAACTCCCTGGGCTGGTTTGCTTTTCTTATTCAGTCTCCACAGCATAAAACTCGGTTTAGGAAAACTCCAGAGCTGCCTGCCCCCACCTCTCTTTAGCAGAGTGTTGGGCAATTCCTGATTTCATGTGCCAATCCCTAATTCCATGTGCCAATCCCTAATTCCGTGTGCCAATCCCTGATTTCACGTGCCAATCCCTAATTCCGTATGTCAATCCCTAATTCCCGTGTGCCAATCCCTAATTCCATGTGCCAATCCCTAATTCCGTGTGCCAATCCCCAATTTCTTGTGCCAATCCCTAATTCCGTGTGTCAATCCCCAGTTCCGTGTGCTCATCCCCAATTCCGTGTGCCAATCCCTAATTTCTTGTGCCAATCCCTAATTCCCGTGTGCCAATCCCTAATTCCATGTGCCAATCCCTAATTCCGTGTGCCAATCCCTAATTCCCGTGTGCCAATCCCTAATTCCATGTGCCAATCCCTAATTCCGTGTGCCAATCCCCAATTTCTTGTGCCAATCCCTAATTTCACGTGTCCACCCGCAATGTTCTGACCCGGCCAAGGTCAGAGCTCCTTCCAAGCTTTTCCTCACCATTCCCAGGGCTCTGGGAGTCGCTGCCACCTTCGTGCCACGCAGGTGGAGGAGTCCCCATCCCATGGCAGGGCTCCCACCTCCCCCAGCGCAAGGAATTCCCGAATTCCGGAATTCCCGAATTCCCAATCCTCGCACCTCCCGACTCCGCTGCGCGTGTCGCGCTTTTGTCGCAGAGCCCGAATCCTGCAGGGAAGGGGGAGAAGCCTCGAGTCTCGTTTTATTTTTTTTTTTTTTTCCCCCCCTCCCTTTCCCGACACGAGTTAATCTGTTTAGCTCTTTAACCTGTGAGCCGGAGGAATTCTCAGCCAGCGACAATAATGGGAATGTTTTTGAGCCGGGGATGAGGGAGGTGGAGAGGAGAGAGGGATGGGGAAAACGTCTGGGAGGTGGGGCTGGATGAGATAAAATATCCTCCCGAATTTCGGCAAAACCGTGCTGATGATGGAGAGGTTAAACGGAGGCAGAAAAGTTTGTGTCAGCCCCTTTTTTGTGATTTTTTTTTTCTTTTTTTCCCTCCACCCGCCTCCTCCTCTCGTTTCTCCCCCGTACCGTACCCCCTCCCCGGCTGGGAAGAAGGAGGTTTGCTGTCTTTGTATTTTAACTGTAGCAAAAAGATTAAATTGTTTACGAGCTGCGAGCCCCGGCTGCCTGGATGAGCTGGGAGAGACAAAGATAGACAGTCTAATTCTCCGGTGTACTTTGTGCTTCCGTCCCCCTGCGCTGCCACTAATTCTTTTATCTGGCCCCAACACTCCAGGCATTATGTGCATTCATAAAAAAAAAAAAAAAAAAAAAAAGAAAAACCTAAAAAAAAAAAAATCCTAACTGAAGCAGGCAAAATTACTGTTCTCTTCGCTTTACCTCTGATAACAATCTCTTGAATACTGATTACTTTTTTTTTTCCCCCAACACAAAGCGACCAACACAAGTTGGTCTTTAACCCTTTATCTTTAGCAAGCAGAAAGACACGAGGAACATCTTACTCAGTTGGAAAAAAAAATAGCATACAGAAGAATTACTGTTATCTCCTAGCCAGAAGAGGAACAGCAGAGATAAGAAAAGCCTGAAGAATTAAAAGGAACGTTGCATTTGGGCTGTAAATTCGTGCTGAAGCTGGTTCTATTTGTCTGTCACTAGGGTTCATAATTTTTCGAGGTTGTTTTGATAGACTTATTGTGAAGACTGCATAGAAAACTCATCAGCATTTGTTGCCTCTGAGCATTATTGTCAGTGGTAACCGCATGGTTATAGACTGGAGGAAGATAATGGTTGAAGTATAAAGGAGATAAAGGCAAAACCTCTTCTCATTAAGGGCTATCTCCACCTCTGCAGACTCTACAGTATTGAGTGACTGGCGCTGGTGCATTAGGCATAAATTATAGCAAAAAAAAAAAAAAAAAGACAAAACTAAAGGCAGCATCATTATTTCGAAAAAGTTATAATGACATGCCACGGGCTTAAGACCTATTTACACCAAAGAGGGACAATAAATACAGAGGGAGCTGAGTGTGGAGTGACCAGCACTGCCTCCCAATCGATTGTGCCCTGCACAGCTCCTGCAGGGAGGCTGCTCTGACAGGGCCACATCCACCCTACACAGCCCAGAGCAGGATGGAAGGGACCTCCGCGGCAAAAATGTCATTTTGGGTTGTTTTAACTCCTAATTTGGAAAAACCCACCCCGGCCAGAGCTTCCCCTGTGCAGTTGAAGTCACCTAAAAGGGTCGTGGCAGTCTCTCCATGCAGGTGCTGGTGTTTTCATTTCCCATTTATTTTTTTCCAGATTGCTGTGCTGCAAAAGGGACCAAGTCTCCTTTCCATTGCTCTTCCTGGGTGCTGCTCTTTTGCCTTTTCCATCCTCAGTTGCCTGTGGTTTGATCTCTTTATCTTCAGTGTGGTGGGAGAAGAATTATGTTCAAATTCGAGCCAGGTCCTCAGCAGATAAAGCATACTCCTAAAGTTGTTTTTATTGGGCAGGATTGTAAAGAACACTCTGTACACCTGCAGCTCTGGTTATCTGGAGCTTTCACAGCTACTTTCTAAATGGGAATGAGTTGCCAGTGGCCCTCTGAGAAGGAGGAACTTGGAGAAACTGAGGTCCAGAAGGGGCTGGGGTGGTTTGCTGGCACCTGTGGGTCACAGCCCACTCAGCCCACTTGTGACATTCAGACAAATCCTCTGCTGTCATGGAATCCCAGAATCCTGGCATGCTTTGGGTTGAAGAAGCCTTAAAGTTCATTTTATTTCATCCTCTGCCATGGGCAGGGACACCTTCCACCATCCCATGTCCAACCTGTTCTTGGACACTTTCCAGGGATCCAGAGGCAGCCACAGCTGCTCTGGGCACCTTGTGCCAGGGCCTCCCCTCCCTCCCAGGGAGGAATTTTCCCCTATTACCCATCTAACCCCATCCTCTGGCAGAGTGAAGCCATTCCCCCTCATCCTGCCACCCGTGTTCTTGTTAAAGGTCTCTCTCCATCTTTCTTGTGGGCTCCCTTCAGGTGCTGGCAGGCCACACTTAGGTCACTTGTGTTCTCCAGGCTGAACATTCCCAGTTCTCCCAGTTTTCCCTGCTGTGTGAGGGGGTAGAGCTGGTCTGTGCCATGTGCAGGGAGGGCAGGATGTCCCTGCCATCCCTCCCTCTGTGCCGGGAAGGACAGGGACACACACTCGTGGTGTTTGCTGTTTAATCAGCCATGATCCAGCAGATGCCTGGCAGAGTATTGGCTCCATCCATAATTCTGGGAGAGGATTGTGAGGGAATGTGAATTCTGCTTTCATTTCTGAGCCTGCAGGGAGATAAGGGCAGCAGTGAGGCTGTTGCACTCGATTTGGAGGTTGTTCTGCTGTTGCCACCAACTTATTGATAATTTTGGGCTTCACCACAAATCAAGGCAGGCCCAGGAGTTGGTTGTTGATATCCAGGCTGTGCTCCTGGCTTCAGCTTTGTCACTGGCACTGAAATGGGGTCGTGGCTTTGGTCTCCAGCCCTAAAGCAAAGTTGTGTCAGCTCTTCCTGACTCACCTGGGGGTGAAGCAAAGGGACGTTTGCTCTGGTTTGGGGACGGTGACAGGGTGGGCACTGCAGGTGCTGAGGGTGGGATCAGGGCCCTAAGGAGGCCAGTGGGAAACATTCCCACTGCTGCAGCAGCCAGATGTGCAGATCCATGGGATTCCCTGGATGAGGCAGATGTGCAGTTCCATGGGGGTTCATTGCAGGATGCAGATGTGCAGTTGCATGGGGGTTCATTGCAGGATGCAGATGTGCAGTTCCATGGGGGTTCATGCAGGATGCAGATGTGCAGTTCCATGGGGGTTCACTGGATGAGGCAGATGTGCAGTTCCATGGGGGTTCATTGCAGGATGCAGATGTGCAGTTCCATGGGGTTCATTGCAGGATGCAGATGTGCAGTTCCATGGGGGTTCATTGCAGAATGCAGATGTGCAGTTCCATGGGGGTTCATTGCAGGATGCAGATGTGCAGTTCCATGGAGGTTCATTGCAGGATGCAGATGTGCAGTTCCATGGGGGTTCATGCAGGATGCAGATGTGCAGTTCCATGGGGGTTCATTGCAGGATGCAGATGTGCAGTTCCATGGGGGTTCATGCAGGATGCAGATGTGCAGTTCCATGGGGGTTCATTGCAGGATGCAGATGTGCAGTTCCATGGGGGTTCATTGCAGGATGCAGATGTGCAGTTCCATGGGGGTTCACTGCAGGATGCAGATGTGCAGTTCCACGGGGGTTCATTGCAGAATGCAGATGTGCAGTTCCATGGGGGTTCATTGCAGGATGCAGATGTGCAGTTCCATGGGGGTTCACTACAGGATGCAGATGTGCAGTTCCATGGGGGTTCATTGCAGGATGCAGATGTGCAGTTCCATGGGGGTTCATGCAGGATGCAGATGTGCAGTTCCATGGGGGTTCATGCAGGATGCAGATGTGCAGTTCCATGGGGGTTCATGCAGGATGCAGATGTGCAGTTCCATGGGGTTCACTGGATGAGGCAGATGTGCAGTTCCATGGGGGTTCATTGCAGGATGCAGATGTGCAGTTCCATGGGGGTTCATTGCAGGATGCAGATGTGCAGTTCCATGGGGGTTCATTGCAGGATGCAGATGTGCAGTTCCATGGGGGTTCATTGCAGGATGCAGATGTGCAGTTCCATGGGGTTCATTGCAGGATGCAGATGTGCAGTTCCATGGGGGTTCACTGCAGGATGCAGATGTGCAGTTCCATGGGGGTTCACTGCAGGATGCAGATGTGCAGTTCCATGGGGGTTCATGCAGGATGCAGATGTGCAGTTCCATGGGGGTTCAGGTTTTGGTGGGAGCTCAGGAATTTGCTCTCAGTGCCTTCCCCAGGGTGACTGGCAGCTGGCAGGGAGGGGGCTGCTGTGCAGATGCAATGTTTGTGTCCCTGTCCTGAGTGGGCTTTCCAGATCACTGATAACCCCAGGGCTGGCTGAAGAAATGTCACTCTAAATACAGGTATCGACCTCAATAGAAATATTTTCATTTTACAGTGTGAAATGCCAGCAACGTTATCTACCTGATGGCTCACAGATTATAATGTCTGTTCCTTCCCAACACAGGTACAAGCCTTCCATTCAGGCTTACAATAAATACAGACATGGGTTGCAGTAATATTTCATTTTTGATGGCATAGCTGTGGGTTTTGATTATATAAATCAGGCTTTAGAAAAGGAATACAGCTTTGTGACTGACTGAATAAATAAGTAAATGCAAATGTAAAAGTCCTTACAAATAATAATAATAATAATAATCATGATAATAAACCCCACAGCTTTCGAATGGACATTCAGGATCAACTAGAAAACATTGCACTCTTGGTGTGAATAGGAGAAATCAGTTGGGTGCAGCATGCAGGCGGGTTCCTGATAAACTAATGCTCCTTCACACAATTTACAATCCAACTGAATTCATTTGCATGACAAAATTGGCTCGGGTATTCATGTGTTGCAGCAAGACAAGTGTAACATTACAAAGAACAAGTAACCATGGGGAAGGTTAATGCAGACAATAAGGAAATACAATGACATGAATCGGGTTCTTCTTTTGCCAACCTTTTATCTGAAATAGAAAAATAACAAGCTCCCACCCCCCATTCCTCCTTGGGAATAAAAGAGTTGTTTTATGGAAATGGGGGAGAGGGAGAAAATGTGCAAAGTTGGCAAATAAAGATCTGTAATTTCTCTTTTCCTACCTCATGGAATTGCAACGTGTGTGCAGGGCAGGTGGGAGAGAGGAAGGATGGGATTTTGTTATTTGGGAGGAGGTGATGGAGTCGATCCATCAGTGAGGGACCCGTTCCTGGGAGCTGTAGTTGAACATCCCGGGTAATTCCCTGCCCTCGGCCTCGATCCCATCCTCCTGCAGCAGAAAACTCGAGCTCTGTGAGTTTAGGCTGAGCTTAACTGGGATGAGCTCTGCGGGACAGGGGCTGCTCACTCGTGAGGACACCCCGGTGCTGCTGAGCATTCCTTGCAGTTTTTTGTGTTCCTTACAATTTTTTTGTGTTCCTTGCAGTTTTTTGTGTTCCTTGCAGTTTTTTGTGTTCCTTGCAGTTTTTTTTGTGTTCCTTGCAGTTTTTTGTGTGCCTGCATGGGTGTGGGAATCTTCTGAAGATGAAATTCCCAGCTGGCCTCTCAATACTCAAAAGTCCAGATCACTGCACAGGTTTCTCTCAATGCAGACCGTTTTTTCCCCCCCACGTGGGATGACTCTGCCATTAGACACGGGATGTTTGGTGATAATCCAGTCAGGGTTTTGTCTGGAATGACGCGGGCAGAGTTCTTCACTGCAACCCCAAAAGCGCATTTTTGGTCGTTTAGTTAAATTCTTTTTTTTTTTTTTTGAAAGAAATCCGAAGGATAGAGAAAGTGTTAATTATTGTGGACTCGTGTTTTTGGGACGAACCCCTGCCCTTGCAGGCTGTGGGTTTCTGCAGAGGCTGCAGGGTTTGGAGCTGCTCCATTTGCAGGGTTTTGTGTCTGTGTCCCTTTCCCAGGAAGGTGATTTTGGTGCACACCAAAATGGGTTTGATGGCTCCTGGTTGGAAAAGCCGCCTGGAGAGCCGGATTTGGGGACCACCAGAGCTTTCTCTGGGCTGGTGCTGCCTTTCCCTCCCCACTCCACTCCCTCCTGCAAACCTCTTGCAGCAGGAGAGGCTGCACTGAGCGCAAATTCTAATTATTCCAGCCTAGAATTGCTGGGAGAGGAGAGCTGTGCTGGCTAATTGGCTAAACGCTCCGAGCTGGCTGGGAACGAGGAGCAGAGCACGGAGTGAGCACGCAGCTCCTCCTGCCCATTGTTGTGCTGCTGGAAGTGCTGAGCTCCCTTTCCAGCCGGGATTAGGGCTGACACTGCTCCCAGCACCACCAGGGCCCCCCTCTTTAGATCAGCTCTGCTCGGCTCCACAGCAGGCTTGGCCCCTCCTTTGCCTCCTGCAACAAATCTCTTAACAAGTTGACAAACGGCTAATTTTAATTTAATCTTTCCGTTTCCAGCTTAATGATGGAAAGGAATAAAAAAAAATTTAAAAAAAAAAGCAAGGGAAGGAAGTGCTCCCCCACATCTTCCCTTCACACTGTTGGTTTGATGGGGAGTTTCAGGGCTAAACTGGAGAGGAGAGCAATAAGAGCCTTAGGTTTTTGAATTAAATTTAACCCTGGGGTGCCACTGCTTCAGAGCCTTTGGAGGCAGAGTTGTAAATCATGGCAGCAGATTCTGCTTCTGATGAGCACTTCCCATCATGATGACATTTAAACTATTAATTAATTAGGAGAGAGCAAGATGAGAAGATTTGGAATTCTCCCCTTTGGATAATTACTGTGGAACACATTTGTTACTGTAATGAACGAACAGGATGTGACTTCAGCCCTGCATGTGGGTCTTGTCACATTATTATTATTATTATTTTAGTCCACCTTAAAAGGAGAACGAGAAGGTTTTTTTCCTTCCAACCCTAGGTAGAAATAATCAGTGTTGTAGCGTTTTATCAAAGCTGGATTTGGGATGGAGGAAATAGGTGATGGACGGAGCAGGGAGTGTCAGATATTCTGGAGCCTGGCAGGTGTGCTGGGCTCTGCCACAGCAAATCCAGCCTGAGGCTGTCCAGCTTCTTCCCAAACCCACCCGAGCTGCGGGCAGCCTTTCTGAAAACTTCCTTAGGGCAGAGCCAGGGGCAGGTGTGGGCACAGGGCTGCTCTGGCTCGGGCTGTGCTGAGGGGTCCTGGAATGATGGAGATCCTTCCCAAAGGATTCTTCCCAAAGAATCCCTTCCCAAAGGATCCTTTCCCAAAGGATTCTTCCCAAAGGATCCTTCCCAAAGGATTCTTCCCAAAGAATCCTTTCCCAAAAGATCCTTTCCTAAAGGAGCCTTCCCAAAGGATCCCTTCCCAAAGGATCTTTCCCAAAGGATCTTTCCCAAAGGACCCTCCCCAGAGGATTCTTTCCCAAAGGACCTTTCCTAAAGAATCCCTTCCTAAAGGATTCTTCCCAAAGGATTCTTCCCAAAGGATCCCTTCCTAAAGGATCCTTCCCAAAGAATCCCTTCCCAAAAGATCCTTTCCCAAAGGATCCTTCCCAAAGAATCCCTGCCCAAAGGACCCTTCCCAAAGGATCTTTCCCAAAGGATCTTTCCCAAAGGATCCTCCCCAGAGGATTCTTTCCCAAAGGACCTTTCCTAAAGAATCCCTTCCCAAAAGATCCTTTCCCAAAGGATCCTTCCCAAAGAATCTTTCCCAAAGAATCCCTTCCCAAAAGATCCTTTCCCAAAGGATCCTTCCCAAAGAATCTTTCCCAAAGGATCCTTCCCAAAGAATCCCTTCCCAAAAGATCTTTCCCAAAGGATCCTTTCCTAAAGGATCCTTCCCAAAGAATCCCTTCCCTAAAAGATCTTTCCCAAAGGACCTTTCCCAAAGGATCCTTCCCAAAGAATCTTTCCCAAAAGATCCTTTCCCAAAGGACCTTTCCCAAAGGATCCTGCCCAGAGGATTCTTTCCCAAAGGACCTTTCCTAAAGAATCCCTTCCCAAGGGACCCTTCCCAAAGGATTCTTCCCAAAGAATCCCTTCCCAAAGGACCCTCCCCAAAGGACCCTTCCCAAAGCCTGGACTGAGCTCTGGGCACTGCTCTCCTTCCCACGCCACCCTTCCCACCTTCCCTTCAGCAGGATTCTTTGGAAATTTTCCCGCTTTTCCCTGGATTTTGTCCTCTCTGGGAGCAGTCCCTGCTCTCTGAAGCAGCACAGCTCCCTGCCAGCAGAGCTCCTTGTTTACCTCTGCAGTGTTAATATGCCCTTTGCAGATAATCAATCTTGCCTGGCAGGATCAATTAAAATGAAGTGGGGATGCTCCACGTCCCTTGCTCTGGAAATTTAACTCCAGTTTGTAACTGCTCACCTGGAAAGCCACACTCTCAGAACTGCTGGGTCCAGGGACACTTGAACCAAAGGGACACATCTGGGTTGGCTCCTGGAGGGGAGGGTTAAAATTATAATTACAGCCATCAGTAATGCAAGGTTTGGGCAGAACCTCTTCACTGGGGACACTGGGCTTTTGTGTCACCTGGCTGTCACCTAAAGCCCTTTCCCTTTAGGGATTATCTGGGGTGTCCAGGGAATAAAGCAGATGATTTATCTGCTTATTTGGACTTATTTAATATCCTGCAGGTCTGGGGGAGCTGGGGCTGGGGTCCCAGGGTGGAGAGGTTGTGCTGGTTCTGTGTTTTGTCACCTGCATGGGTCTGATTTTCCAGAGGAGAGAGCTCTCTCCCTGTTTTTTTCAGCAGAGAATTATCCTCAGGTGATCTAATGATTTTTTTTATTTTTTTATTTTTTTTTACACAGAAACATTTACATTTGTTATTTTAAGCAGAACTGCCTCTAGGTACTCCTTTGTCATCTTACTCATTTTAACTTTCCAAAGAGTTTTTTTTTTTTTTGCTCCTGGATGTTTCCATGACCTATTGATATTTTTCTGTTTAAATGTCTGCTCAGAGTTGTGGTGGCTTTTCTGGTGTCCTAAATGAAGTGAGTTTGGGCTCCCTCTCAGTTCCTGGTGTATAAAAATCCCCCTGGAAAGAGCTGCCGTGCTTTAACCTGGATTTTTTTCCTCAGAACTTTTGCCACCTGGGACACTGATCTTTCCATAGACAAGCTGTAGACTCTGTACTGTTAAAAATAGAAATATTAATTCCTTTTGTGGAAAATCAGATAGTCTTCCCAGTGGAACAAGAAGTATTTTTAATGTGCTTTTGCAGGAGGAGAGTGACAGCAAAATTCGCTGGGTTTTAATCTTTGCTTCTTTTTGTCACTGTGATTCAGAGTGAAGGGTTCTGCCTTTGCTCTTATTTCTGGAAAACCCAAACAAAAACATTTCCAGGACCTTAAATGGCATTGCTCTTTTATTTCCTTCTCCCTCCAAGCACAACTTGTAAATTATTTTGCAATAATAATTGCAAATTTTTTTTTTTTTTTTAATAATCCCCCAACTCTGTCCCTCCAGGTGGGTTTGGTGGGTGGGGATGCCCTTGCTCAAACCTCGAGCAGAACCAGCTCTTTGTTCCCCAGTGCTGGGGTTTGGGGTCAGATTTTGGGGGGGATTTGGGGGCTGAGGGCCCCAGCCCTGCTCCCCAAAAGGGGTTTGTAATTAATGAGTTTAATTGTGGGTCTCTGCTGGTGCCCACGTGAGACAGGGACCCAAAATGACACAGACACAGCACCCCCGAGGAAATTAATGCCAGGGGAAAGGTCAGCACAAGGTGGGGATTGTTTTGTGTCATGATCAGTGGTTTTTTATTTTGATTTTAAATCCCTGTGATTTTTTAAAAAATTTGTAGTGAATTGGACCAGAAATATCATGTGTTTGTGGAAAGGGCTAAAAATGAAATCTAACTCGAAGACTATTTGAGGGGGTGATGGAATTAATTTGTTTGTGCTCTGGTATAAACCAAGATGATGCCAAAACCCTTTGGAGACAGATAAATGCTTCATATGGGAGTCAGAAAACATACAATCAGTCAGCAACAATCATCTTTCTGGAGATTCCAGATAATCCTGGCTTCAAAGCAAAACCTGTGTTTTGGAATATTCATTCTCTGATATTCAAACATCCAACTTTGTTCTTCTAATTATTATTATTCTTTTGATGTTATATCCGACAAGTGCTATAAGGGTCTTAAAAAGGGCAAAATAATTATTTCCTTTATATCTTAATACCCATGTGATGCAGAGGCTTTGGTGGAGAAAGGAATATTTTTTTTGACAAATCCAAAGGGGGAAGCTTGGCAACATGGTACAGTTGAGTGTAACCATAAATAAAACCCTGTGTGAATTCCCCCTTGGAGACACTACAGATCTATTGAACAGGGCACCCTCTCTATAAAAATTGTTCTTGAGAGGTAATAGCAAGCTATACATTATGAAAAAATATAGCACAGGGATTTGCTGTACTTGGAGCAAAACTACGAGAAAAATGGTGGGAGGTAATAAGGGATTGTCGTTCCATCCCATTAGAAATGTGTTTTATTCCAGACACCCAGATTTTATCTTCCCCCTGCACCTGAATTAGAAATGAAACTGCCAACTTTCTAGGATGTGCAAGGATCCACACAGTAATGTGTTTGGGGTTTTATTCTTTTTTTTGTTTTTTCTTTTTTCCTATTTTTTTTTCCCTTCCCTTTTATTTTTTTTTTTGGAAACTAATTAGGGCCAGCATAGATAAAGCACACTGTGTGTTATGAGACTGTAAATAACAGAAAAGGCTTTTCTTAGGAAATTAGCACTAGGACACACAGGAAGCTATGAAATCAAATGCCACAAATATATACTGTATTCTCTCCATAGATTAAAATAATAATAAAAAAACCCCCCTAAACCCAGCAATATACAGGAGGGAATCCTCGAGGATTGGACTGGCACAATCCCGTAAAAGAAGAAGTTCAGTAAAAAAAAATCCACTCATTTCTAAAGAAATTTCCCAGATTAGATTTGTAAATCAAAAACCAATATATAACATGCAAGAATTGATCTGTTTTATATTCCTCAGTTACATTTTTGTGAAGCACATTTAGAAGATTTAGAACGTATTTGCGCCTGCTGGTTGAGCCATTATATGCTTGAGTTCATACATCTATTTGTGAGGCTATAAAACAGGCATCGACTACCCATGTAAATTGTGTTCTCCACAATAAATTATATGCATACTTGCAAAAATACATAACTGCTGTTGGTTGGCTTACGTAGGCTGAATACTAATGATGTTTAAAGTTGTATTGTCCCTCTTCTCGGGCCTAATTTAGCCTCTACATCAAAAATTATGTAGGAAAAAACACTTTATCCTCTCACTGAGAAATAAAATGGCACTTACGGGCATCCACATATCTTTCTTTTATGAAACACCACCATTTTCATACTAATTTTAGCTGCAGAGGGTTCATGGCAAAGTCTGTCTCGTGCAAACCTCAGCGGAGGCTTCAGTGTGTGCACTCTGTAAAATGTGATTTTTTTGGGGGGGGATTTGGAGGAATGGGACACGCTCACACAGACGGGAATCCTGTCTGGCAGTCAGGGTATTTGGAATTCCTGAAGTTCAGGGAGTTTTAGCCACACCCCAGGGCTCAGGGCAGAAATCCTGGCACTGCCTGGCGTTATCCTCGCTCTCCTTGCTGCCCATCCCAGCAGCACTGCCCGAATTAATTGGGTTTGCTGCTATTTCAGTTGTCCCCAGAGCTGGGGAAGGGCCTGGCCCTGGTGTCTGTCCCCGGCTTGGGACATTTGCTGTGGCCGGGGTGGCACAGCCCCTGCACCTTTTGGGCACCTGCCATTGTTGTGGCAGGGAGCAGGAATGGCTGGAGGTGCTGGGGACCCTTCCCAGGTGTTCCCGTCCCCACTCTGCACTCCAAGAGAACATTTCCCACCTCTCCTCATCCTCTTCATTAACCTGCTTTATTTATTACTTGCACCAGCTACTCTTCCCTTGCTGTTTCTGCACAGATCTCTTTCCCCTCCAGGTTTTACCTCCCTCGGTGTATTTTCCCCTTTATTTTTCTCTCTCTCCGTGCCCTTCCTGCTGTTCCTGTGCTTCCTCCAGCACAGATTCTGTGTCTGCTGCTGCAGCCCATCCCTGTGAGCAATGGATCACTGTGGGTACCCGCGCTGGGAGAGGAGAATTTTCCCATCCTCCTTCCCCGTGTGGGGAATGTGGAAGCTGTCACACACCTCCTCTCCTGCCCAATGATGTGTGGGAGCACAATACATCCCTTTTCTTGGGCAGAGGAATGAGGGAAGCCAAGTATCAGCCTCCTCCTTCCTCACCCAGAGCATCCCCATCTCCTTCTGTCACCCCCACGCTGGCTGGGATTTTGGGGAGCCCTCTGGGAAAGCTGGGGCTGTGTGTCTGGGGACAAAGCAGACACGGGGGCAGCACTCTCCAGTGACACAGGGATGAGCTGGGAAAACTCAGTTCTGCTTTTCCAGCCCAGCCTGGGCTTCTCTCGTGCTGAAATCAGGTTATATCTCAGGTTACAAACTCTCCAAAAAGCAGGTGCCAGGGTTTGCTGAGCTGGAGGGGAGGAAAGGGGTGAAAACCTACTCAGAATGAGGGCCAGAAGGGTGCTGATGTGGTTTATACACATCCATATCGTTTTCTTTGTTGTTTTTCTTTGTGTGTGATTTAACTTCTGGAGGAAAAAAAGAAAAAAAAAGTCATTCTTGGAAGGGCTCTGAGGCTTCCAAAGAGCAGGGGAGTTGTTGGGGTTTGTGGGCAGGGGAAGTTTTTGGTCCCCAGGCTGTGGAAGAGCAGGGTACACGTGTGATGACAAAGAGAATTCCGCCTGTTCTCACCCTGCCCTGCTGATTTATTCTTGGGGAATCTTTGGCAAAGCCTCAGCACCGAGGAGCTGCTGGCAATGGGGGCACAGACTTGGCCAAAGGAGCTCTGGGTGTCCTAACACAGCAAAGCTCTGCGAGTGCCTGAAGTGCAGGAAATCCTCCTGGATCCCTGTCCCTGAAATCCACCCTCACTGGGCACAGCAAAGCACCCCAGGATGGGTCCCACCACTGCCCCTTGGATCAAAATGTTCCTTTAACACCACACACTCTCAGAGTTGCAGTGGCTGACAAAGTAACCCAGATATAATTTTCCTTTGTGTCACTTCTAGCCATTAAAATTAGTATTAAGAGACACAGAAAGCTCAGTGGAGTTTTCCCAGTTTATCCTGCGGCTAATCTTTTTATATATCTCTTTTTTTTTTTTTTTTTTTCCTTCTTTAAAATCAGGGGGAGGGGAAGCCCTTTCATTCCCTGCAGCTGGCATGTCTAAACTCCTAACATATGTGCTTCTTATCCAACATACAGTAGCTTAGGACTTTTCAAAAACACAGAACCCCTGAATCCAATAAAATTGCAAATTTCACTGTATTTCACAATATCCTAAATAAACATGAACAGCGTGCATTTCTCTTTCTGGCATCAAATATTAATCTGTCCGTGGTCGGAAATGTGCTTTCCATCTTGTGTGTGCTCACATTGGGTAAACACTTGGGAGATTGCTATTCCAGACCTTTCATTCTCTCCTAGAGTCAAGAGCATGACAAATTTTTCTCCTAATTACACCTGCCACTGTTTGCCTTCTAATACTGTAAATCCTCCATCACATAGTTTTTCAGATTCAGGATTAGGTTCCTTCTCTGTCATACAAATGACTGGAGGTGCAGTGTGCAGTTAGCAATGCACATTAGCAATGTTTAGGGTGGGTTGTCTCTTTTTCCTAAGTGAGGAATCTGTGTGAACAGAACTCCATCCACGTTCAGTGTGTGGTGTTGAACCAGCACCTCTGGGTTGGTTTTTCTGGATGTTTGGAACCAGCAGAGCCCCCTCCCCTCTGTCTGACAGCACAGCCCTGTGCTTGGCTCTGCTTTCCACTTTATTTGGCTCTGGCTGGTGCTGGAAATGACATTATTCCCTGGTCTCTGTGTGGCTGCAGGGAGGAGGTTTAGAGAAGGATGGCAGCAAAGAGAAATGGAGTATTGGGGGTGGCAGAGGGTCCTGCTCTGCCCACTGCTCCTGGACCACAGTGGGACCTTCATGGGCACCATTCCCAGAGCTGCTGTGGCTGCCCCTGGATCCCTGGAATGTCCAAAGCCAGGTTGGACAGGGCTTGGAGCACCCTGGGACAGTGGAAAGGTGTCCTTGCCATGGCAGTGGGTGGACTTTGAGGTTTCTTCCATCCCCAGCCATTCTGGGATGCTGTGATCTCAGAAACAAAGCCAGGGATGTGTTTCTGGAGGCTGTGCTGTGCTTGCTTTACTTTGTGAAGGTGAAAGCAGCGAAGGGCAGGCAGTGGGAACGTGTGGAGGCAGAGAAGAGCAGCAGCAGGAAGCCCAGGCTGCCCTTCCCTGGCTCTCTCCTCCACTTTGCAGGTGGCACAGGGATGGGGGCAGCGGCGCCTGCTGGATTTCTGCTCCGGTTTTATGTTTAAGTGAAAGCCTCTTGGGCAAAGAGGCCGTTTCGCTTTGCTGCTGCAAATCCTCCATTAACGCCTGGCAGCAGGGGGGCCCCGAAATTGGGCCAGCCCCGAGCTAATGGAGAGTTAATACACAAATGATGGGCTGGGAGAGAAGCGGCAGCGCCTGTGACACGGGGGAAGGACAAGCAGTGAGGAGGAGCAGCAGCAGAGATGGCCACGGTGTGTGTGGGTGGCACAGTGTGACCCAGGGACAGGGGTGGCACAGTGTGACCCAGGGACAGGGGTGGCACAGGGTGACCCAGGGACAGGGGTGGCACAGGGTGACCCAGGGACAGGGTGGCACAGGGTGACCCAGGGACAGGGTGGCACAGTGTGACCCAGGGACAGGGTGGCACAGTGTGACCCAGGGACAGGGTGGCACAGGGTGACCCAGGGACAGGGTGGCACAGGGTGACCCAGGGACAGGGGTGGCACAGCGTGACCCAGGGACGGGGGTGGCACAGTGTGACCCAGGGACAGGGGGGCACAGTGTGACCCAGGGACGGGGGTGGCACAGTGTGACCCAGGGACGGGGGTGGCACAGTGTGACCCAGGGACAGGGGTGGCACAGCGTGACCCAGGGACGGGGTGGCACAGTGTGGCCCAGGGACAGGGGTGGCACAGCGTGACCCAGGGACAGGGTGGCACAGTGTGACCCAGGGACAGGGGTGGCACAGTGTGACCCAGGGACAGGGTGGCACAGTGTGACCCAGGGACAGGGGTGGCACAGTGTGACCCAGGGACAGGGTGGCACAGTGTGACCCAGGGACAGGGGTGGCACAGTGTGACCCAGGGACAGGGTGGCACAGTGTGACCCAGGGACAGGGGTGGCACAGTGTGACCCAGGGACAGGGTGGCACAGTGTGACCCAGGGACAGGGGTGGCACAGTGTGACCCAGGGACGGGGTGGCACAGTGTGACCCAGGGACGGGGGTGGCACAGTGTGACCCAGGGACAGGGTGGCATAATGTGACCCAGGGACAGGGGTGGCATAATGTGACCCAGGGACAGGGTGGCATAATGTGACCCAGGGACGGGGGTGGCACAGTGTGACCCAGGGACAGGGTGGCACAGTGTGACCCAGGGACAGGGTGGCACAGTGTGACCCAGGGACGGGGGTGGCACAGTGTGACCCAGGGACGGGGTGGCACAGTGTGACCCAGGGACAGGGGTGGCACAGGGTGGCACAGGGACAGGGTGGCACAGTGTGACCCAGGGACAGGGTGGCACAGCGTGACCCAGGGACAGGGGTGGCACAGTGTGACCCAGGGACAGGGTGGCACAGGGTGACCCAGGGACAGGGCGGCACAGCGTGACCCAGGGACAGGGTGGCACAGTGTGACCCAGGGACAGGGTGGCACTCATGTTTCCTGCCCCAAGGGTAAAGCACGGAGCGTTTCAGAGCGCAGCTCCCAGGGTCAGGCTGCTGCTGTGGCACTAAAGGACGGCTGGGCAGAGGTTTTGGGGTGTGGGAGCTTTGCTGTGCTGGCACTCAGGGTTCCAGTGTGGGGGATAAATCAAAGGTTTGAGCCTGGAGAGAGGGAGTGAGACAATTCCTTAGATCCAGGTAAATCAGCTGAGCTCCGTGTGCATGGATGGAGCAGGAACCTCTCCCTTCCTGCCTCTCAGCATTTGTTTAGCCGACTGCCAGGGAGGCAATAACTCCTTCCCTCCGAGCAGGCTTCCAAAAGTTACATATTTTTATTGGCAGCCTGGGCAGACGGGAGAAATTTGGTTCATTATAAATCAGTCTCAATTTTCACAATGTAAGTGACAAAATTGCCCTCTGCCTGATCTGTTTCACAAAACTGTATGGCTGGTTTGGATTCTCTTTTTCTTTGAGAAGTGGGGAGATGGAGTAAATTTACTTTACTTTGTTTGAAAAATTCTTGCTCGCAGGAAAAGCTTTTTATTTATTCATTGTATAAATGAATCCAAGTCTTTCTCGTGGCTGTATCCCTTCAGGACAGCCCCTTGAAGGCAGCCGAAGGAATGAGCACCTCCAGTTTGGATGGAGCGCTCAACACACAGGATTTAGGGCGCATATATTGGGTTATTCCTGCACCCCCGCATAGCGGTGAAAACATTGCTTTTGTAAGCACAATTAAACCTGCATTTAAAATCAAAATTCCAAAATTCCCGGGGTGGATCAGCCCAGTTGCAAACCTGCCTTAACCTCAGCCCACTGCAAAATCCGCCCTGCCCTGCCCTGCTCGGGATTTCTCCCGGTTCTTTGGGGGCAAAGGGCAGCCGGTGCCACCGCAATGCCATTTGTGCCATTGGCAGGGGTGGAAGGGCTGGGTGGGGGCTGATTTACAGCGCCCGGGAGGGGCTGTGGCTGTGACCGGGTTGTGACCCCAGCAGAGAGCGAGGCAGCGTTCGGGGGAAAACACAAACAAAAGGTTAAATGCTCCAGCTCCCTGCTTAGACAGAGCCGATCGTTCTGAAGTGTCCCCCGCCTTTAATTGGTTCTTTTCTTCATGTAATATTTCTTTCTCCTCTCTCCCTTCTCCCCTGCACTTGGCCACGCAAACTCGCCTACTCGCCCTCCTTAAAACATCTTAATAGCAGCCACTTCAACCCTGAGCCCCTGCTTTTTCCTAGCCCTCTTTTTACCGGGATGCTGGATAACATCTCCATCACACGGGGCACGTTTAATGAGTTCAATCTCCCAAGGCTTCCAGCGCTGCTGCCCTATTTTAGCGCGGGTGGAGAACGCGGGGCTGCGCTTTTTTGGCAGCTCGGGGACAGCCGAGGTGTCCCTGCCTCCTGCCCCGCTCCTGGAGGGCCGGCGAGCCGCGGACAATATGTCACAGATCAGCAGAGTGTGGCAGGGAGCCGCGCTTCGCAGGAGCATCCCTCGCTTTTGTCTCCTGCCCGCAGCGGGGAGAGGAGAAGCAGAACTGCAGGCACCTCCCAGCCCGACTGCTGCCCCCCTTTCCCCGCCAGGAACAACCCAAAAAAACCCCTCAAATCTGGCTGTTGAAAAGCTTCCAGGAAAAGTTCCCTTCTCCCTGTGCCTATTCTCGCATCATCGCCCCGCTGCGGGTTTTTTGAAAGGGGAAAGGTAAAGCGGGGAGGTTTGTCCTGGCAAAGGACGATGCCAGCGATGCCAAGGCAGATGGCTCAGCTCCCAGCCCTGTGGCTAACCCTAGGAAAGGGTTAAAACAGGCAGCATTTAACTCGGCAGACACGGCTCTGCGTGTCGCACACCCCTCCTTCCAGCTGATCAAGTGGCTCCTCAGGCAGGTTGGTGACACGCCCGAGATCACACAGGGAATTTGGGGGGTTTGTGCTAAACGCCACCAGCTGTGCTGATCCAAACTGGCTCCCTGTGACCAAACTTGCCCCGTTCTGCAGAGCTGGGAAAGCAAAGCAGAAGGAAGAGCCAGGTGTCCTCCCTCGGAGTGGTGTTGGCTGCTCCCGCTGATGAATGAGCGCGGGACATAAACGCTGAACTTTGATTAATTCCCAGTGTCCAAAGCCCGCTAGAACTTGGCCATTTGGCCTCATTGAAAGCGGCACTCAGATGTCGCCGTGATAGGAAAAGCAGAAACCACCTCCAGCAGCAGCAGTGGCTGTAAAACATCGGGAGGAGGGGGTGACACCTCCTGCCCATCCCTCCTGGACCGAGCGGCTCCGCTCCCCTTACAGCAACAAAGCCGGGATTAACCCGAGCAAATCAACCGAGGCACTCCAGAAAAAAAAAAAAAAGTGTTTGCCTTCATTTTAGCCCCGGAATTGGAGTTTATGAAGTCGTTGTGTAAGATAAAGAGGAGCTGCTGCAGTAAGTTTTTAGGAAACTGTAGATCCCTGTCCCAGAAAGGGTTTTCTCACCTCGGAGCTCTTCTGTTTTCCTTGGGATTGTTTATGGTTTCGGGCTCAGGCTTGACCTGAAGCATTGGCAATGCTAATGACATTTCAAAGGAGCATCGTGGATTTATGATCCTGTCATTTCACTCGGAGGTTTCCAAATGCCAGATCAGACATTAATTTCTGTTATTTGCTGGTGAGCAGGTCAGTGGGATCCTTGGAACGTGCTGAGAGCCAGGGAGGGACGTCCAGGCTCCTGTGCAGGTGCTGCCTTGGCTTCTCCTGCCAGGATGCTCAAATAGTGAATTTGTTACAGAGGGGCCCCGCACACTTTACTCCTTGTCCTACACCAAGCTCCAGAATCCAACTGGAGAGGGGAAAATCTCAGTCTCTTCCCAGTTTGTCCCCTTCAAACCAGCAGACAATGCTCTGGTTGAAGTGAGGAGTTGGATTTGCCTGCTCAGAGCTGAGGGTTCTCACCTTGCCCAGCACAGAACCATTGCAATTCCCCAGGTGAATATTCGAGATAGATGCACATATGTACAGAGCTTTTCAGAATATTGTAATTATATTTATCTTCCTGCTCTTGCTTTTAATTTTTTATTTTAATTTTTTTTTTTTTTTTTTTTGTGGTGGAAGATTAAAGCCAGTGCTTTTATGCTCCAGGCTGCTCCTCTCCATCCTCTTGCAGCAAACTGGCGAGATGTTGTCACTTGTGCCACTCACATTTGTCAGTTTAAAGGTGTTGCCCTGCTTACAGCAGCAGTAAATTAACAGCGAGGCATCGCTGAGCTCCCTCCCAGGGACCCTTGGCCACTGCCTGGGCTCCAGCTGCTGCTGCACAACCTCTCCTGGAGCCTCAGCACCCCGGGCAGCCTCAGGGCCACCACAAAAGTGGTTTCTGGGTGCCAGGGTCCTTCTGGAGGAGAGCACAGGAAATAATTGCGCTTCTAAAATAAGCACTCGCTCGCTCGTTGGCGTTAATGAGCGAATGGGATTTAATTAATTTGGTCCAGCAAGTGGGTCACTGGTTTCCTCAGCCCAGAGAAAGGTGTCGTGGATGGGGAGCACAGCAGAGGGTGCTGCCCCTTAAATAAGCATTTCTGATTTCGTGCAGACACTTTGCTGGGCTTTTTGGTTGAGTTTAGAACCTGCTGAAGGCACTGCTGCACCTTCAGAGGCACCAGACGAGAAACTCAGTCGATGTGGGATGTGTCCTTCTAGCCAAATTCTGCATCCCAAAACACAGAAAACAACCCCCCCAGCTCTTTAGAGCCCCATTGCAGAGCAATAAAGCACACACTCCTCCCAGCCCTGCTGCTGGAAACAGAGCTGGTGCAGCCACAGCTGCTTGCCCAGGGTCCCGGTGGAACCCAAGGGATGCAGCTCCTGCCTCAAGCTGAGATTTCTCACTCCTGCTCAGTGTTTCTGACTCGAGCTGGTTTGTATCCACCACCTTTTATTTAAACATAGGAGGTTTTTTAAAATTTAAATTAGATCTCGGAAAATAGATACTGTGCACCTTTGTGTTGGTGAGAAAAAGAAGTGGTGTCATTCATGTCAGATAATTGGTGGTTTTAGCTCTCTGCAGAATAAATTACAGCAGTCATATAATGGCCTTTCATCCAATCACTTCTCTACTCCAGATCTAGACTTGAAATGAGGTTTGTTGAAAACATCATTTCAGGGATTATTGACCACAGCAAAACCTTGTTGTACATGTTCTTTGTACGTATTGAAAATGCACGAGTTAAAAAGGTAATAGTTGGTGCTTTGCCAGTGAATTGGAAGCTGCTCCCTGGGATCAGCAGGAGGGACCAGGTCCTGCTGGGAGGGAGAGGGGGGCACATTCAGCCTCTCCTCTTCCTCCAGGGTGAGGATGGGGGCACTGGGAGTCACTGGGGGTGGTTTGTGGGCTCAGATGTGGGCAGTGTAAAAAAAAAAAAAAAAAAAAAATGGAGCCCAAGAGCCAAACCGCTGGAGGTGTTTGGATGTCTTTGCCTCCTGAACTCTCATCCTCTGCGTGTTGAAATGCCCCTGGTTCAGGCAATGTGCAAAAAGGCAGCGTGGATGTGGTGAGGGAGCTGCACGGGTCACTTTGCAGGGCTTGATTGCCCTTTTTTGGATGTTTTTTATATCCTTACAGCCCCTCGTGCCTGCAGGAGTGCATTAGGATAATCTTGTATCAGGTGCCAAGGAGTTCAAACCAATCTTTACGTGGGAAAAGGTTAAAAGACAATGTGGTCATAATCTACAAATACCAACTCGGGGAAGAATGAGAGACAGTAAAAGACTCTAAAGCTGAAGAAGAGAAAAAAATAAAATATACAGCGAGGTTCTGTGGTTGGGAACTGATGGCAGAGAAATTCAAATGAGAATTGAAGTGTGTGTTTTGACAGTCACAGTAATTAACCATTGGAGAAAATTGCCAGGGGATATGGTGGATGCTCCATCACTCACAAGTCTTATAAATACAGGCTGAATGTCTTTATAAAACAAAGTGCCATTTATTGGGGGAAAAGAACAAAGTTGTGGATGAGCCACTGGAAGTGAGTCTGGGGAATTCCTGGGTGTGAGGCCAGGCAGGACCAGCTCAGTGGATCTTGCCAGCAGCTAAATCCGGGGACCTGCAGGTTCAGAGCCCTCAATTTTGGGCACTACAGACCCCGGTGGTGCCTTGCACGCTTTCAGTTCTTTCTTTTTTTGCAGGAATTTTAAGTTCCTGCTGTTTCTGACCCGAGCAAAGCCCTGGCTGAGGAACGTGATAGTTCCCACCAAAGCTGAGCTGGTGTAGACTCAGATAATTGATAATTTTGTTGTCTAAGGATCAAAGTACCTGAAATTCGGTCACCTCTGTCTGCTGTAGGATGCTCTGGAAGGATAAATTCACGAAAAATCGTCTTTTTCTTTTATTTGCTCAATTTTCCCACTTATTTCAGTTTTGTCCATAGCCTGAGAGCCCAGGTGCAGGTTGTGGAGCAGCTCTGCAGAGCACCCAGGGGGTTTGGGTTCCCAGCTTCGCTCAGGGATGATGGAACTGAGGTTGGGCAGCTCGGGAAGCTGCAGCTCCTCCTCTTCCTCTCCCCGTTCAACTTCCCAAACTCGGGAAAGTTCCCCGAGAGAGGGAAGAGCCCGCCCAGACCCTCCCCAGCATTAATTTCAATTCCCCCGCCGTGACAATTTTGTGCTGGGCTGCGGCAGGGGAGGGGACACCTCGTGCTGTCTCTGTGCTTTTCTCACCTCTTTATTTTCCTTTCCCACCAAACCACCCGAGTCCTGCGAGGAGCTGGAGGCTGCTCTGAGCGATTCCCGTTTCCCATTTTCTTTTCCCATCCCTGCTCCGTGCGGGTTCCAGCTCTCGATTGCCGCCTTTGCTGTGGCTGCAGCTTTTGCAGTTCTTTGCCTCTCGTCTGCCAAGCCACCGTGGCTGCCTCCCATTTCCCTCCTGCTGCAGCCTTCAGCTGTTTGGAATTTGCTTCCAAAATGTATTTTTTTAATATAAATCTCCAGATGGATACTCGCTGTTCCCAGTGGTTTTTTTTGTTTTTGTTTTTTTGACGCTGTGTCGTTTTGGAGAGCAGCTTGTGGCTCCGAAGGAAATAATAGAGACAGGGATTTTTTTTTTATTATTCTTTTTTCACCCTATCTTTGCTTCTGGGTAGAGTTCACACCCAACAGATCAGGAATAAAATCCCAGCACTCAGAGTTGCAAAAATTCTGCAGAGACAGAAAATACTCTTATTTTTTCTCCCTAGTTTGTAATGTGTGGGTCTATGGCAGGACGTATGGCAGAATGTCTGTAACAATCATTCCCCTTATTCCCACTGTGGATCAAAGGGACTTCTGAGATACCTAAAGGCAAAAAAAAAAGCAGTGACACAGTAAAAGTCTGAGAATTACCAAAAACCCAGCTATGCAGGTTAACCCTTGTGACTGTGGCATGGTCCAAACATTTGCCTGGATGGAAAATGCTGCAGTTTATTGAGCAAGAAAAGGAGTGAGTGCTTTGCTGGGAGGGAGCCCCAGTGACAGATCCCAGGTGCTGATGTGTGTGTGGACATAGAAGGGAAAAATTCCCACTCAGGAGCATCAAATATGGCCCTTTTTGGGGCAAAAATCAGGTTTGATTCAGAAGTTTAAAAAAGCCTAAAGCTATGTGAATATAGAAGGGAAAAATTCCCACTCAGGAGCATCAAATATGGCCCTTTTTGGGGCAAAAATCAGGTTTGATTCAGAAGTTTAGAAAAGCCTAAAGCTATGTGAACATAGAGGGGGAAAATTCCCACTCAGGAGCATCAAATATGGTCCTTTTTGGGGCAAAAATCAGGTTTGATTCAGAAGTTTAAAAAAGCCTAAAGCTATGTGAACATAGAGGGGGAAAATTCCCATTCAGGAGCATCAATTATGGTCTTTTTTTGGGCAAAATCAGGTTTGATTCCGAGGTTTAAAAAGGCCTAAAGGTACTTTTGGAAGGTGTGAAGTTGTGGAGCGGGGCTGGGACCCAGCAGGGAGAGGGCTCCGAGCCGGAGCAAAATTCCAAACCCTACAAAGGGATGGGGTTGAGAGGAAACCTTGACCCTTTGTGAGGCTCCCGGGTGCTGCTCTGGCAGCAGGCTGGCCTTGCTGTGGACTTCATTAGCCAAAGGGAAAACATCTTCATCCTCGCCGGGGCTCCCAGGGGAGCTGGGTTAATGGGAACCAGCGCCGGGACTTTGTCAAGTCCGGAGGAACAAACCGCGATTTGATTGTTCCCTCCACCAGCAGATCGGGGAGGAGATAGGGTCCAGCTGTCCAGCCATCTAGGAGACTAATTAGTCCAATTAATTAAGAAGTTGCTCCGTGTTTCCCCAGTGTCACACGGGGCTCTGAGAATGACAGGGGTGTGGAGAGCGAGAGGTCATAGGGAAGGCTCAATGTGTGTTGGGGTAGATAGGCAGTAATTAAGTGACAATAGACAGGAACTTTGCTGCTAGAGGAGTGCTAATTAAAACCTGTAGGGTCCTGTCCTCCCTCCTGGGATGCAGCATGTGCCCCTACATCCCACTGGCCTAAAAGGGACCTGTTTTCAGGAGCAATTTACTCCGTTTGGGCAACAAGGAGTCTTTTACTCCGTGGCTCTTGCACAGGGGCTGTTTAATACATGGTGGACATGGCCTGCATCTCAGGAGGCTTCTTAGACCTCGGGAACATCTGTGGGGAGGTGAGGTTAGGCCCATTTTAGGGGTGGGGAGGTGAGGGGTGGTCCCAGGCAGGGATCCAGGAGGGGAGCTCGGTGCCATCCTCCAGCCAGGAGTGCCAGAATTCCTGGGGACCTGCTCAGGGAGGTTTCCGTGGGGAACTGACTTGTGCCCTTGGTTTGTGTCCATTGTGTCCTGGGCCCTTCTTGTGGCCCAGGAAGATCTGGAGGCACCCCAAGGCCACGGGCAGCCTGGCAGCCCAGAGGAGACCCAGTGACACCGAGCAGGATTTCTCTTTTCCTCCCCCTGTGCTCTCCATTCTTCACACCCACAGCAGGGACATCCATCCCGGGCTGAAACCTAAGCAACAAATGTTAACATTTCATTTTAAAAACCTAAGCCAATCCACTTTATAATCCAGACACGGTGTCCTGAGTGAGCATTGCTGTTGGATAATCACACAGTGGTGTGGCCTTTTGCCCCCTTGCCTTGCACAACACACCCGAGGCATGAGATTAGGCTCCAATAATAACACACCCCGTTGTGCCTTTTTGCTCAATTGATAAACCTGCTGTATTAGGAGATATTGTCATAAAACTGAATGGCACCCTGTAAACCTGAATCACTCTCTCTTCTGTGTAGCCAGGGAATTAGATATTCCAGCTCCTGTCTTGGCTTTATTTCATGTCCCCAATATGCAAGACACTATAGGAGCTGCTGCTTTATTGTTTTTAAAACACTATGAGCAACGTCGGTGCTGTATAAATATCTATTTTATATACTTTGATTCCTGTCTTCACTCACTGCTGTGGAACCACGCAGGTCGTTTTTGGTTTAAATCTTGCCTGGGAAAGGAGAATTTCCCCTTTTTTCTGCAGAGAGCACATGAGGGGGGACGCTGCTGCTGTACGTGGAGCTGAGCATTTCCTGTTGCAGTTCCAGGTTATAAATGTACAAGAGGCACGTGGCCAGAGGCACTGTCTGTGCCAGCTGCAGCTTTCAGCCCTCTCCCTTTCCTGCTGCTGGAGCTGCAACTCCATGAACAGAGCAGAGAGAGCTCAGGGATGGAGAGAAGGCTGCAGCTGGGGGTGATGCTGTGGGAAGGTGGCAAAGTAGAAACTGGGTGGTTATTCACTATAAATATCATCCCTCCATCCTTCCATCCATCCTTCCATGGATCCGTGGACCCATCCATCATCCTTCCATCCATCCATCCATCCATCCATCATCCATCCATCCATCCTTCCATCCATCATCCTTCCATCCATCCTTCCATCCATCCATCCATCCATCCATCCATCCATCATCCATCCATCCATCCTTCCATCCATCATCCTTCCATCCATCCTTCCATCCATCCTTCCATCCATGGATCCATCCTTCATTGGATCCCTCCATCCATCCATCCATTCTTCCATCCATCCTTCCATCCATCCATCCTTCCATCCATGGATCCATCCTTCATTGGATCCCTCCATCCATGGATCCATCCTTCTGTGGATCCTTCCATGGATCCTTTCATGGGTCCATGGATCCCTCCCTCCCTCCCTCCCTCCCCACTCCCCACCTTGTGAATTCCCCTCCTGCTCAGGACTCGTGTCCCGAGCTGCTCTCAGGAGCTGCAGGATCTCGGGAATCCGGCGGATTTCCATGACACAGCCCGAGCTCAGGATTAACAAAGCTGCAGCCCCGGGGCTGGCCCGGGGCTCCCGGTGGGAGGAGGACTCAGCTCCTCGGGGCTGTGGCCACTTCTCCCCTGGTCCAGCCCTCCCCGGGCTGGGGATTAACCAGGAAGTGATACAAAAGGCACATATGCTCCTGTGTCCAGTCCTGTCTATTCATATGTGTGTTACTTAGCCTAATAAGGATTAGACTTAATGAATTGGAAGGAGTTAACAATATAAAGAGGCAATAGAAAAAGGCCTAAGTAGTCGTAATTCCATTTCATGTAGCTTTGGTGTTGCTTTGCTTTCAGCGAATAGGTGTAATCCTCTTTGAAATCAAAGGTGGTACAAAGTATGAATTTAAATTTGACATTTACAGCTCCTGTAAGATTTAGTATTCCAGAAAGGTTTGCTCTTAAAGAGGAAAAAAAAAAACCCGTGCCATCTGCTCTCCAGGACCATCCCTCCACACGGCTCCTGCACAAAAGTTTCATGGCAGCAGCAGGAGTGCTGAGGCCTGGGGATGGGCAGCAGCTGCAGTTACACCTCTACTCTTTGCTCTGAGCATTGATTCAGGCTGATTTGTTTTTGACATGGTGAATGTCATGGAGTGCTGTGTGGGCAGTGGGAGCTGCAAGCCTGACCTGTGATCCTCACCTTCCATCCATCCATCCATCCATCCATCCATCCATCCATCCATCCATCCATCCCTTCCTTCCTTCCTTCCATCCCTCCCTCCCTCCCTCCATCCATCCATCCATCCATCCATCCATCCATCCATCCATCCATTCCCACCATCCATCCATCCATCCATCCATCCACCCATCCATCCATCCATCCATCCATCCATCCATCCATCCATCCATCCATTCCCACCATCCCTCCATCCATCCATCCATCCATCCATCCATCCACCCATCCATCCATCCATCCATCCATCCATCCATCCATCCATCCATCCATCCATTCCCACCATCCATCCATCCATCCCCACTTTCCCTCCATCCCCACCTTCCATCTCTCTGGAGGCAGCAGTGTCCTCCCAGTCTGTTCCCAGTGCTGGGTGCCAGTGACACAGGGACACTCCACTGCCCAAGCACAGCCACCAGGAGAGTGGCACCTGCTGGCACCAGAGTCACCTCAGCCACGTTTACCCCTGAGTGACACTTTGGCCACTCACACGGGTGACTTTTCTCCATCTCTGAGAACTTCTTCAAGCCCATCTCCCATTTGGAGCTTGCAGTGCTTTTGCTGTGTGCTCATCCTCAGACACATCAGGTTTCCCACACCTTTGGGAGCATCATCCCTGGGGAAAGCCCAGCAGGGCACTGTGCTGGTTGGGAAATAGGAAACCCAAGAAGGGGAATTTGGGGTGTTTGAAGTGGCAGAAATCAACGGGTTGGGGGTGCAGCCTCGCTCCTCCTGCTCTCCCTGTACAGTGTGTGCATCAAAGCTGTCCTCCAAGATATTTTTTCCTCTCTCCTGAAAGCAGACAGGCTCTGCATGGAGGTGTCATTTGCTGCCTGTCCCTTATGTCATTGATTTTTAAGTCGTTAATTAACGCTAGGTGTCAGCCTGGAAGATGAATTCTGGCCCTACTCTCCCTTCTCTTTTGTTTTTTGGATTGTAAATGTTATAGATCGACCATGATGGAGGGATGAGGGGTCAAAGGACATGAGAGCATCTCTGCATATGTGCACACAGTCCTCCTGAACTGCCCATCTGTATCACTCAGTGGAGGGGGACGGGTGGCGGGGGGGGGACATCCCTTTTGTTGCCTGTGTCACTTCAGATAGAGACACAGCAGCTCGGGATGGATGCTGTGCCCTGGCTGTGTGCACATGCACTGCAGGGGAATGTCCTTGCTGCCCAGCTGAGCCAGACCTAGGCTTAGGCTCGGCTTTTCTTCCTTGCCTCTGTGGAAGGAGCAGGGAGGAGGCAACGCCACTGGAAAGGCAAAGGTGAACACCTGGAGCCTGCAGAGCCCCTGGATATGGGGAGCAGCAGAGCACCCAGTTCGTGTGGCAAGAGCTGTGTGCTGGGCAGGAGGGGATTCCAAAGGATTAAGGGAGCAGGTGCTGCAGGATTTGGGGATTTGTGAAACCTGATCCATTCCCAAAGCCCCCAAATAGGGCGTTCTTCAAAAGTCTCTGCAGAGACCCCGAGGGTAAATGTTATCTTTACTTGCCAGTTGTGTTCCCTGGTGTCATGGTTTTTCCTTTCTGCTGTGTTTTGCTCCCTGGCCTTGGAGGAGAGCTGCATTCTCCCACTTTTCCTCCTTCCCACCTCCTTCAGCTCAAGTTCACTGCCTGCTCCCTTCTTCCTCCAGCCTCTCCGGAAAACATCTCCCCTTGGAAGTAACACAAACAAGAGGGCTGGGTGGGAGGAGAGGCCTCTGTGCAAGTTTGGGATGTTTGTCTTTCTGGGGGACTGCTGATTGACTGATTGATGATGCTGTAAAAAAAAAAACCAAAAAACCAACACAACTCCAGGAGCGTAAATCACGGATGAGCTTCGGAATCCGCTGAATTTCCCCCCACACGGATCCAAGCCGGGCTGAGCTTGTTTTCCAGCCTGGAAGCTGATCCAACCACACACACACAGTGTGCTAATCCACTGTCCCCTCACTGTCCTGTAAATCAATGGCAGGTCAGTGGTGCAGTGTCTCCGTGCTCGGGGGTTAAGAGCGGGCTCAGCCCCGGTGGCTCCAGGTCACTGCAGCCTCTCAGCCCCGGGGGGGGATGTGCTCCAGGCTGGGATTTGGGGCTAAGCTTTTATGAACTGGGAGAATAATACCTGCCATGGTTTTGTGGGAGAGCTTTGGGTCGTGCAATTAATCATTAACTGTGTCTTGCTCCTTTTTCCTCTTTCCAGAGGACACACGGAGCAGAGCTGAGGTCATGGAAAGTCCTGTGCCCAACAGCCAGCTTTCAATGTCCCTCTGCTCTGCAAACCTTAGAGTATTTCTATAAGTTCTGATAATTTTTTCCCATCCTGCCTCGCTTTTTCTCCCGAGGATTTCTCATTTTCTGCATCTCTCCTCCTTTTCCATGTGTGTATCCATGTGAAACAGCAGAGATGCACTGAAAAAATACAGAAAGTTCTTAAATCACTCTTGTTAGGAACTTGAGCTGTGGCTTCTGTCAGTCTATAAAGATCACTCAGGTCTTGCAGGAGGCTCCTGGGGTAATGCCTGAAATTTGGGATCAGGGGGTTCAGGCAGGATTGGCAGATCTGGGCCTGACAAAAATCCATACCCAAAGAAAATTCCTGACTTTGGTTCACTCCTGGAAAACACAAACTTGGCTGAGCTCCCCATCCTATGGACTTGTGTGTGAGCCCGTGGGTTTGCCTGAGAGCAGAAGGATCCCCCTCTGTGGCTAAGGTTCAACCCCACGCATAAATCCCTGCAAAACCAGGTCTGTGCTGTCTGCCAGCCTTTGGGGACACTGATGTGAGCCCTGGGTGACCCTGGGGACAACGTGTCCTGTCCTGTGTCAGCACCCTAGGGCACAGTGCTGCAGGGGAGAGGGTCTGTAAAGCCAAGGAACAGAGAGCAGCAGGGACACGTTACCTTAAATCAAACGTGAGCACACAGCCAGGCCCTGCTTCCAATAGGACACTGCCTCTGGAAAATTTACAGTATGCTTGGTTAAGGCCAGTCATTTTATTCCATAAGCAGCACTGCACCGTGGGGTTATTGCAGTGCTGCCAACAGAGGCTGTAAATATCCCTGGACAACAAAACTATTCATTAAAGAAATGTACCCTCAGCCATCCAGCCTTAAGTTTGCTGACACTTAAATCCCCCTCTCTGATGGTGCTGGTTATTGAGGCTGACTGCAGCCAGAGCCCTGCAGCTCCTGCTGGGCAGGGAGATGGGCCATCATCTGTGGCAACGTGTCACCTGCTCCTTCCTCCCTCCCTTCCCTCTCCTGTCCCTGCCCTGGTGTCCGTGTCATCCTCCTGCACCCCCAGCCCGTGCCACGGGCTTCATACTGATCCCTCAGGCCAGGTCTTTCATCCAAATCTTTGCTGTTTTCCTCCATTCAGAGCGGGCTGTTGTTGAAGTGACATCTTAATGCCACTTATCTGATGGATCTGTTACCTGTCTCCTTACGTAGGGATGAGGGAAAGGGCTGAGAGAATCCTTTAATCACTGTAATTGGAGAAACAGAGCTTAGGGAAACCTCCAACAACCAACAACAGGGACAGGGAATGGCTGGAGGAGATCTGGGAGAGGTTTCTTTCTCCAGAGGGTGCTGGGCACTGCCCAGGCTCCCCAGGGAGCTCCAGGAGGGTTTGGGCAGCACTGCCAGGCTGGGATTGGAGCTGGGGTAGTGGAAATTGTCCCTGCCCTTGGCAGGGGGTGGAACTGGAGGTGTTTGAAGGTCCCTTCCAACCTAAACCACTCCGTGATGGTATTATTGTATGATCTGAGTCCTTTTCAATGTGGGAAGTCCTCCCCACGTAATTCAGCTCCTTTGTACCAGTTCCAGAGCAAACAAAGTTGTATAAATAATAATTAACAGTAACAAATGTGGAGATTTAAGGGAGACATGCAGGAGCAACACTTCAGGGACAGACAGGGCATCTTTCATGGGGATGTGTTAACGAGGCAAAAATTGATTGTGCGGCGTTGTTGGGGGTGGGCGCTCCTTCCCCCTGCAAACCCCTTTTCCAGTTTTTATCCTGCTTTGGAAAACAACTCCCTGCCCTTCCATATCGTGGCTCTTCTAAACAAGTGTCGTGTTTAAAAAGGCTGTGTTAAACTGTTGGGTGATGTAAGCAAACACCACATGTGCTGCACGGGATGCTTTGCATGCTGATTTGTGGCTCTGCCTTCCCTGCTCCTGGCACCTGATCTTTCTTGCAAACGAGGCTATTTTGCCTCAAGGGTTCTCTACCGATTAAGTAATAAATAAATAAGGATAAAATGAGCCCAGCCTTGCCTAAAATAATTTTGGAGTTTAAAAAAGAGAAAGATGGAGGGGGGGGGGGGGTTGCTATTGATCTGAGCTTTTAAAACATTGCAGCTACTTTTCTACATTAAATGTCGATAGGTTTGGGAGGTGAATATGGAGGGAAAGAGTGAAAAATAACAGCAGTGCATGAGATGGAGGGCTTTATTTGCTAGCAGGAATTGGTTTGTTTGTTTAGTTTTTTCTTGGCTATTCCTTACTATCCACCATGTGCTTGCAGCAATGGAGCAGATTTCCCTGAACTTGGCTCCCTCTAATGAATGCTGCCTTTTAAATCGAGCTTACAGAAGTTTATTTTTGGAAGCCCAGGAAGGAATCCAGCCCTAAATCCCTTTCTTCTTCAACTCTCAGGTTGCAGAGTCTGGCAGGTTTGTGTGATGTATTAAACCCGACACCCTCTTATCTAGCAGCCCTCAGATGTCCCTGTGATAGCCCTCACTGATGAGCTCTGGGGCTGCTTTTCCTCCAGTTCCTGTGCCCTGGCATCTCTCAGCCACGGCCAGGAGAGGTGTTTGGGCTGCCAGCAGCCCCTGCAGCTCACCCAGATGTGCCTGATCCACGCAGGGCTGCTCAGGGAGGACAGGGATTTGGGGGGATGCTTTTTGTTGTGTCTCACCTGAGATGTGGGAGGTGTTGCTTTATGTGGTCACTGTGCTGCAAAGAGAGAGCAAGGACAGCAACACACACGGGGCTCTTTGGGGACAAAAGGCCAATTTATTGTACAGCCAGCCCGGATTTAAAGTGTGTTAGTGCAGCCAGGACAGGACAGGAGCTGATGGGACAATTGGGAAAAACATCCTTGGGACAGCACCTCAGGATGTGTCCCACGGCAAAGACACCAGGGGTTAATGTTGGTGATGAATTCCACTCTGTTTGTCACCGTGTTGTCACCCTGGGAGACTCCTCCCTAACTGAAGCTGCAGTCAGCTTGGCAGCCTGGGAATGGAGCTGAGAGTCAGGAGAAATCCAGGCCTGGGAAGAATTCCCAAGCTGGAATTCCCCAGCTCTGTCAATGTGTGTGTCCACACTTTACCTGCCAGAGGACAGGGATAGATCAGAGATTGGGCAGAAATCCTTCCCTGTGAGGGAATTTGGGATAGAGGGAGGTGTCCCTGCCCATGGCAGAGGGGTGGAACAAGGTGAGGTTTAAGATCTCTTGTAATCCAACCCACCCCAACCCACTCTGTGATTCTATGAACTGTCTCACACAGAAAGATGCTCAGGCACAGATATTTCACCCAAGGTGCTGCTGTGGGGACCCCTGTCCCCTCTGCCCCCCAGCTGTGAGAGCAGCTCAGCAACAAACAGCTGCAAAGCTCTGTGATCTGTGTTTGGAAAATAAGAGGAAAATGAACTCTATAATATTTTATAGCTTCTGCCATGGTAGTGTCACACCCCACTGTAGCAACCGCAGTGCTCGGCTTGACGTGAAGGGTAAGCCAAGGGCAGGCAAAAAAAAAAAAAAGAAAAAAATCCTTGTTTTTTAATATTATTAAACTTCAAGTATTCCAAGTTGCTACAAATAATAAAGGGTAAATTTAAAAGGGACTGTGAAAAATGGGGCAATGAACATCTGTGCTATGTTGATTTATCTGGCAAAAATAAGCAGAGGAGTGAGAGCAGGAGCAGGAGCAATTTCTCAGGAGCGTTGGGTTGGTGCAGGGACGTGTTTGCTGCATGGCAAAGAGCAGCGTGGGGCTGGGGTGAGAGGCCAGACCCCAGCCTCTGCTGCTGCAGCCTCTGATGTTAATCTTGGTGATGGGGAGGGAAATATTGACAGCAGGATGGTGCTCTCTGCCTTGAATGACAGGCCATATGTTTGTAAAATAGTCTGAAGTACCAAATAGAAAAGGCCTGGGCGAGTGGAGAGAGACGTATTTTCTCTTTACATGTAAAACTTCCAAGTCTTGGCAGGAGCCCAACAACAATTAATCAGCAGGAGCCTTTTAGAAAGGCTCTTCCTAGGAAATAAGGGTACAGAAAAATCCTTTAAATTAAACATAATTTAAAACAAAGTAGTGTGTCAATAGGGGGAAAAAAAAAAAAGAATAGACTTGCAATAAATACAGATTACTTGGTATAAATCCATCAGGCCTGATCCTGTCTGTGCCGCCGTGGCTTTCTTGGCATTGGATTTTTGGCAGGGATGAGCAGGATGGGGGATCCAGGGGTGCCCCAAAGGATTTCAGGCAGTGAGGGCTGGGAGAAGAGCAGGGATGGGAGCTCCCCAAACCCAGGAGCCCCTGGAAAGGAGCGGGGCTCTCACCATGCAGCAGTGAGCAGGAGAAATGCTGCTGGGGGCAGGGAGAGGAGGAGGAGGAGGAGGAGATCAGATTTCTAAGCACCCTTGAAACCAAAGCTGCACTGTTTATAAACTTCCATAAATATTAATTGATATTTAATAAGGTAGGCAAACACAAGGGAAAGTATTGTTTTGGCCAACTCCTACACAGCGATCCCAGCCAGGCGTGAAAGAGTTTGTGTAACTTTCCTCGGGGGTTAAGAGCAGGTCATGGAAGGTCCTTTTTCCTGGCCGCTGTCCCAGCTTTTTAAGCTATAAGGGAAGCCAGGAGGCTCCTGGGAACTGAACCCAAATCCCTGCTGGCTGCAGGGTGAAACTCCTGGGCTGCAGCGGGCGGAGCGCGCGGGCATCGCCGGCCCCGCCGCGGCTTTTCCGGGCAGGACAAAAATTCCGGGGGGATTAGGCTGGAAAGGGGGTGACTGTTTTGTCAGATGGGCAGGCTGATGAGCTAATCAGGCCTGTTAATTGATATGCTTTCCCACATAACTTGACAGATCAAACAGGTGGCGAATGGCCCTCGCGCTAATTCGCGTCGGGCCGGCGTCCCGGATCTGGTGCAGATAAAATGACAGGGAAATGGGTCAATGTGCAAAGAGGACAGGCTTGGTGTCACCAGAGCTCCTCCATTCCCACCAACCCTCCTCTGGAACACAAGTCCCTTACTCGGCTTCTTTATCTAATCCTGGCTACCAGTGGGCGCAGCAAAATTCCAGGGAATTTTCCTCCCGTGATTTTCGGTGACTTACTGGGGTTTTGCTGCCAGCTCCAGAGAAGAGAATCATGAAAGTATTTAAGTTTTATTTCTCATTCTCCTATCGTGCATGGGCTGATTCATGGATTTGCACCGAGACTTAGCGGAAAAATCAATGTCAAATAGAATGGAGGCTGATATTATAAAATTAAGATCTAAGATTTTTCTGGCCGTAGAGCTACACTCGGAGTCAATCTGTTACAGGGACTTGCAGTGAGTTCATGGGGAAGTGGGGGCAGAAATGAGGCTCTTCTTGCCAGCTCCTCTTTCAAAAATGTGTGAATTCTTCTGACCTTGCTCCACACCTGGGCCAGCACCCAACCCCTCCTTGCTGCTGGCAAGGTCGAGCTTCAAAACCACCACCCATGGGATATTTCATTACTCCTGTGCACGGGGAATAGCCAGCTCTGTAGAGAAATATCTCCTGTGACCCCACAGCTGGAATGCCAGGACTCTATTCCATGACAAATCTCATTTGGGAGTCAATGGATGCAACATCTATTCTGGTTTGGCTCGTTCCTGTGATTTTTCTTCCCAGGGAGGGAGGGAGGGAGAGAAGAAGCTCAGTGTATTTGCTGGCCAGATGGTGAAATGGCCTCTCAGAGTCATTCCTCAAGCTCTGAAAGCAGCCAGGACCCTTCTCCCTGCAAACTGCAGGATTGTTGGAGCAGAGGGAAAAGTAGGTCTCTTGGAAGAACATCACAGCTCCTGGGCATTGAGGGAAAGCTGGAAGTTTTACAGAGTTTGGGGTGATTTTTTTGCTTGTTCTTTTTCTTTTCTATTCCCTTTATTTTTGGAGGGGGGAGGAGTGATTTTGTCATTTAAGCAGAAGCACTTCCCGACTGGTGAGCACCTCTCCGAGCCGTACCTTGTTTGGAAAGCACATCCAAAACCCAACTCTGATTGCAGACCAAAACACCTCAGCCAGGACTCGAATTACAGACAAAGGCAGCTCCACAGCAACCTGTATCGAGTCCACCACTTTTAATTACGACACCCCACGGCAGAACTTCCACAAAACATTTTTTTTTTTGATCCGTGCAGAAAACCGAATCCCTAAGGAAACCCCCGCGCTGTTCCCGCCACGTTCCCCGCTCCTCCACGTGGGCTGTGCCACCAGATTGACAGGGGTTACCTTTGATGGGAGGCAGATGGGAAAGGGAAATGTAGGGATTAATCCCTGTGTCCCAGATGATGCAGCAGCCTGAGCAGGTGGCGGGGAGGCCGAGCCCTTTCCATCTCTCATTGTGTCGCGGCGCCGGCCCAGCCTGCGGCGGGGCTATTATGTGATAGAATGGTGAGATGGGAACAGCCAGGGAACTTCTTCCTTTGTGTTCCAAAGGCCACGATGGCATCTTTATTTGATAAAGGAATTGGATTATGTCTAATCCCCGCTCTTGGAGGCGTTTTATTACTTAGAAAACACTTCCTTCAAAGCGCCTTGGCTGTCGCGAGCGGGGTGTAAAATACCGCTGGCGGGAGGGGCAAGACAAGTTTTCCAGGGATGAGCAGAAATCTTCAGATCCTTTCTTTGGGGGGCTGTGTTCAAATTTCAGGCATTTTTTTTTTATTATTAAATTCTAAAATGGAAGCCAGGCTGTGCCTTTTAATGAGCATCTGATGAAGAGCCCAGAGCTGGAGCCACCCAGCCTGTTCCCCACGTGCTTAAATCAGTTTATGCTCCCACCCAGGATATTGTGCAGGAATTTAGATTCTTTCGTAATGAATAATGCATCCATGAAATGTGAGCCCTGTAAATTTAGGGAAACAGGCTGTCAAGTGACCCAAGGAGCAATATTGAGGAGGTGAGTGCCATGAGCACAACACAGAGCACATTGTCTCGGGAACTTCCTTTGGCACCGGTGACCAGACACACTCGGCAGATCAAAATCAAAGCTCAAAGTGGGGAAGAGGAATGATGTGACCAGGGAGCATTCAGCGGTTTGAATCATTTCTGATGCCATGACAGGCCTGTAAACCAGGAGGTGAACTCTCCTGGGCCTTAGGGGGGCTCCTGTGGGCATTTTGGAGGAACAGAGGTCATGCAGCTCCCAGTTCCACCAGAACAGGCTCAGCAAACTTCCTCAGAGCAGGTCAGGTCCCTTTTTAGTGCCTGCACTTTCCTGTTCTCTGTGTCCTCACAGCAGAATTGCTTCCAAGGCTTGTCTCATTTCGGTGGTCAAAGTTCCCAGGCCAAAATATCTGCTGAGTTTTAGATCAGCCGTGCTGGGAGGAGAATTCTCCCCAGCCTTTCAAACCAAGGTAATCCCTCCCTGGAGCCAAGGAAACCAAACCCTGTGGCCTCAGCAGACATTTATCACCACCTGAGGGCTGGGCAAGGTTCACTGAACTTCAAGCAGGGCTGGGACTGGGTGGGAGCTGGGAGAAACTCTCTGGTTTCATCCAGGGCTGGCCCTGAGCTTGGCAGCTGCAAGGAGAAACTAAATGCTGCTTTTTCCAGAGGAGGCACAAAACTGGGACCATGGCAGAGGTTGGAGGGGACTCATTTCATCAACTCTTTCTAAAAATCAGTGTTTGCTTAGGGACTGGTCTGTGCCAGTGGGTTTAGGAAGGAAGGGGTGGGAGGTGATGCCCATGGCAGGAGTTTGGAATGAGATGATCTTTAAGGTCTTTCCAACCCAAAACAATCCATGATCCTGTGAAGAAGGAGGGAGCTTCCCTCATCCCAAGGTGCCACAGTGATGTGCTGGGGCCCAAGCCCACCTTTCCAACCCTTGGACCCAAAAGCTTTTCCTTGCTCTCCCTGCCCACATGGGAGATGTGGAGCCTTCTCCTCACTGACCAGTGACCTAAAGCAGAGCTGCCTTTTATTCCAGAGTATTTCACTACACAAGTGCTTTTGAAATAAGGAAAAACGGGGGGAAATTGCAGTGGGCTTAGCAGACAAAATTGAGCAGTTGACTGTGGCAAGGCACACAGTACTTAAATGCAAGAGCTGATCTAATCGTTGTTCTCGAGGAAGCTTTTTGCTGCATTTTAGCACACAAAGCTTTTCGTTTTCTCTTTTGTGGCTTGAGCTGCTATTTAAGAAAGCAAAAATCAATAAACCTTTCCAGCTTTCAATCTTTTGCCCCAAAAGGTGTTTTTTTGGGTAGTGTTTTGTCATTCATAAGCTGTGGCGACAAATCCTTGACATCATTCGTGGATAATATCGATCAGCTCTTCCGTTGCGCCAAAGGACAAATAGAAATCATTTATCTGTCTGGACTCCAAAACAGCAAAAGACAAAGGGCTCTGCCAGCCACCCATGACAATCAGCAGCTGAAGGTATTACCAGGGGGTCAAGTTCAGAGGTCAGTGGTCAAACAGGTTGTCATCAGTTTCTCACAGGCAGCAGAGTGGAAAAAGCCAGCTGGGTTTTGTTTGCCAAAGCCTGGAGCCTGGTGGTGCTGGGTGCTGGTGGCCCAGGGCTGCAGCCCAGGGTGTGGTGCAGGTTTGGGTTAATTTCCTGTAAATCTGGGGTCTTAGCTCCATCTTCCCTCTGGGACTGAGGGCCAGGCCCAGGCAAACCACGAGGAGCTGCCTTTGCTCTGAGCATTCCCAGGATCCCTTTGTTTTTGATGTTGTTACACAATTGTGTTCAATTTTCTGCACATCTCTTGGGATCAGCCTCTTCTTGGGCACAGGGTCCTAAACTTGCTGCTTCAAATGTATCTTCCATTAAGATTTTGGCAAAAAACCAGGAGATTACTGAGCAAGCTGCTTCATCCCAACAGTATTTCCTTGGATGTAGGGATAGCATTGAGGGGAAGCATCAGTTCCACCCGTGTTCTTCTTCTCCACCACCAGTGCCAACAAATTAGAATTAGCAAACATTTCAGGCAAGATTAAATGGGATGCTGTAAGGACTCTGTCCCAGAGGGAAAGCCTCCCTGGTTATAGCTCCCTAAACCTGCCAGTGCTGTGCCTCACAAGTCCAAAATCTCCTCATGTTGTACTCGGAATTCTGCAGGGTTTGTATCGGCAGCAAAAGCACCTAAAGCAAACTTGCTGCCTCCTTGGATTTATCTGCAATGCAAATAGACACCTAAAATCCTCTCTTCTCCAGCCTCATAAAAAACCCAGGCTGCTCTGAGCTTTATGGGAAAGCCCTGATCCATCATTCAGGCAGGACAGCACGGCTGCTCCTGGAATCCCTTGGGAAGCCAGAGGGGAAGGGTCCAAGCAGAGCTGCTCATCTGATCCTTGGCTGTCCATAAACCCGGGCACTCAGGGCATCCCTCAGTCAGAATGACTGGAGTGAGGGGAGGAAGCCGTGGCAGTAAATAAAGGTGGCTAAAACATCAGCATAAAATATCCCTGTTTTCCCACATTCTGGACGCTTTCATGGGCTCTCTCCCCTTCTCCCGTGTCCTTCAGCACAGTTATTCCCAGTGTTTTGATTTTCAGGGGCTGGCAAACACGGGTCTGGGCTGTGTTTAAGCAGCAGTGCCTCAGTGGAGTTTGTCTCTGGTTGTGCTCACACAGTGCTGACACCCGGAGAGGAACTCGCTGCTCCCAGGAACATTTTATTTAAACTGGGATGGGTTTCCTCCCATTCACCAACAACTGGCTGAGGAAACAGAGACTTTCTTGCAAGAGCTGTGGAGAGCTCTGAGCTCTGCATTTCACACAGAGAGCTGGGGAAGTACTTGTGCAAACACAAATCCCCACGGGATAAATTACCTGCACACACGGTGCCAGCAGCCACCCAGTCCATGTGGCAAATGTGGAGCTTCATTTAAATTTCTTCTGGCAGATGGAAATTCTGCCTTTTATTTTATTTTTATTCTCCCAAGGACACTGTCAAGGTCACCACGAATCCTGATGCT